>JASCQY010145703.1:0-11822 GCA_030264315.1 Sardinella tawilis | reverse complement strand
AAAAAAATAAAAATTATTAGAAGCTAAAAAACACATCTCAACCAGGGGTGCCAATAATTATGGAGGGCACTGTATATAGAATTACATTGCCTACTCATGTACAGTACAGCTCTCAAACGGCTAAATAATATGGAAATATTAAATCAGCATATTACATGCTAGCAACTTTGAGGCTATCAGGCACAGGCCTTTGATTCATCCTGAGGGAAGAATAGAATAGGAAAGAGAGATGGTTTGTGCCATACAGGGTAGTCTGGATGTTTCACTTCACCCGTCACATGCTTTGCCCTGTCAAGTCTGGGTTTACAAGAGAATGCTTGATTGAAAACAAAAATTTCCAGTGAGCTTTTTGTGAGAGGTCAAATTAGTCAGAAAATACTTTGATGAAATAATGGAATGCTGTTCAAAATGAAATAGGCACAGCACATTCAACCTCAAGAAAGGTGGCCTATTAATTGTTCACAGTTTAACTGAGGAAACTGATAATTGTCAGTCAACATCTGATGATTACACACTGCCTGGTTTGATGATTTGACTTCTAATGTTCTATTGTGGAGTCTCAATGGGTCATGCTGCTACAGGTTATGTTAGGGGAAGATTTTCTTAGTGTCTGCTTCAGTGACATACACCATCTGCATCCCTTTGTGACCACACTATACCCATCCTCACATGGCTTCTTAAGTGGGATGAAGGCTAATGCAAGTGTCAAATCATTTTCTTGATCATAATGATCATTTTATTTACTACAATAGAGGAAATGTGTCCAACACATTGTGGAATCTACCGGTATGCCACAAAGAATCAAGGCTGCTGGAGGAAAAACTTCTTTTATGTGTGAAGGTGTGTCTTTTCCACACTTAAACATAGGGAGCATGCCTGGCCTGATGAAATTTGGCATGTAATATCCATGTGTGACACAACATATGTGACCCTATTCCAATCAACTCTCTCTCTCTCTCCCTGACCTTTGTTCTGCCCTCCCTTAGATCCCTTCTAGACCCCTCATTTCTCCAATGACTGACTTATATACTTTTATGTTGTTCTACTATCCACTGTAGAACACACTCTAGACCAGGGGTGGGCAACAGTTTTAGTCTGGGGGCCACATTTACTTCGGAAAAGTAAGTGGCGGGCCACCCATTGGACAGCTGCAATTAAACAGTCGACCAAAAGGTACAAATTATGATGTTTATTTTTGCCTGTCTGACCCCTAACCAAATTGTAATTTCACACAGCAACATCTGACAGATGTACTGTATAATAGCAGTTAAACAGTAGATTGGGCAAGACAAAGAAGGTGTTTTTTCCATTTCGAGGGCATCTCGGGGGCCGCATTGAAGCAGTAGCCGGGCCGCATCTGGCCCCCGGGCCGTATGTTGCCCATGTCTGCTCTAGACAGTGTACTACCTCAGAGGGGGAATGAGTTGCCAGTGGCACCATTCAGACAGCACAGCATGGGCTGGCACCCAAATCTAGGGTTACGGTGAGGGTTTGGGGGGTTAAGGTTAGGGTTAGGGTTAAGGTGCTGCCATGCAAGCAACGCTGCCTAGCAGAGGCTGTTTCAAAAGGCAACTGACTTGCCTGTTTGATTTATCCAGTCACACCCTAGATGTCAAATGGCGCACAAAAGGCCTTGGCAAAGATTTGGGACATTAATATATCTTCACAGCAATTAATAATAGACTTTATCTTTGTCTTTCAGCTGTTTTGTTGAGGAGGAAGACCTCTTGCATGGACGCAAGGGGAGACTGAGGATTTCAAATGAAAATAACCTGGGGTCCATTTCCCAAAAGAATATTTGCTAACTAAATTACTATGTTTGTTGCAATGCAATTTTCCATTGACAACCAACATGGTTGCTAAACTGGCTAGCAACTATGCTTTTGGGAAACGGATGCCTGTAGTAGAGCTAAGTGTATGTGTGAGGGAACATGTGTAGATGGATTGTGTCATAGGATACCCTGTAGAAGGGGTTGTCACCTAGTCCAATTACACTCATCTTATCCGTTTAAGGTTGTGCAAGGGTCTTGAATATTGTGTCAGGCTGAGTAGCTAAGAGAGCAGACCAGAATTTGAGCACCTGTCTGGCGGAACTGACTGATTACCCAGTAGGATGTGAAGATTTCTGAGGGGAACTGAATGATCAGATGTTTTTAACAAAAAGGTCAATATGTAAAGTATTAGTCTACAGTCATTTTACTATTTCAAACTGATGGGGTTATGCGTCAGACCCTTGGCATGATGTCCTGGCAGTAGTCAACAGAACATTTATCCCTTGGACAACGTATGTAGTAGTCCAACTGGTATCAGTTGGGTCAGATGAATGGCTCAGGTGTCACAACTGTCTAATAACACATGAAATGAGGGCACTTGTGCGGTTTGTTGTTTGAGTTTAATGTCATCATAACCATTAAAATCTCGTCATACAGCACTTTGTCCAAAGTGACACAATGAGATTTAACAGTGAGATAGAAAGACTTTTATTGATACCACACTTGTCATACACAACCCTTGTATAGAAGATGCAAATAATTAGAGTCTTAAATGTTGTGCATTCATGCATACTCAAAAGGAAATTGGAGACAAATGGTCTAGCAGATGTCACATACACCATAATGCACATGCTATGATGGTAAACTGAAAACAGGAGTTGGTGGGTGCTTAGGCATTAACACATTGCTTCAGGTTCAGTGGTGTTAGAAGTGTAATGGAAGATTTTGGGGGAAAAAAGAAGACAGAAGGGCTCCTTCTCACATGGTAGATATAGTCTATTGAACTCCTTTACAGCTGTGATCACATTTGGAGTAACTGGTGACGATGAACAGGACATTACCATAATGACACACGACATATCAAATCATATCTCAAAACAACATTTGGTAAACAAAAGAATAGAGAACTGCTATTCTCTCTCTAGAGGACATGCTACTCAAGCATGGATGACTCAACAACACAATTGCAATTTAATGAATTCACACAATGCACTTGCAGTCCTATGAAGTCGCATACAGCCATTTGAACAAAGCCCACCTCTTGTGCTGAAGAAAAGGACAGCCGCATTCTCAGACCAAGTACGATTGAACTTGGTTTTGCGATAGCCAGGCTAGTGAAACCCAAGTATTTTATGAAAAGTGGTGATGTGAAAGTGTGTGTGAGAATGAGTGAGTGTGCGTGTGGGTGAGTGAAAGGAAAAGAAAGATGTTGAGAGAGTCTGTGTGTGTGTATGTGTGTGTGTTAAAGTGATTGAGAGTGTAGGTATGTGAGAGTGTGAGTGAGAAAGTGTGTGTGTGTGTGTGTGTGAGAGAGATGTAGTATGTATGAGAGTGTATGTGTGTGAGAGGTATAGATAGTGTGTTTGAGGGAGAGTGTGAGGGAGAGAATATAGTGTGTATGTATGTGAGAGTGAGAAAATGTGTGTGAGAGAGTGTGTGATCAGAGAGATTGTGAGTTTTGAGTGAGTGAGTGTGTGTATGTGAGTGAGAGGGTGAGTGTGAGAGACAGACTGACAGAGACAGAGAGAGAGAGAGAGAGAGAGAGAGAGAGAGAGACAGAGAGAGAGAGGGAGAGAGAGAGAGAGAGAGAAAATGAGAATACAGCAAACACCTTTGTACAGTCCACGAAATACAACACTCAGGATCGGAGTGAGTGCCCGTGTGAGTGCATGCTGTGTATGTGTGTGTATACAGCACCACTTGTGTACTTCCTATGAAATACAGTACAACAATCAGGACTAGGTGTGTGTGTGTGTGTGTGTGTGTGTGTGTGTGTGTGTGTGTGTGTTTGGTGATTGAAGCTCAGTGTAAGGAAATAGGTTGTGGAGATTTGATTGAGACCAAGCCAAAAATAAATCTTTAAGAAGAGAACAGTCCCTGTTGTGCCATTTCTTAATCTTCATCTGTAAATTCATCTTCGTCTTCTTCCTCATCACTCTTGTCTTCGTCTGTTTGTTCATCCTCTGTAATGAGGAAATGGTCACCGTCATGTTGATCTCTGAAGATCATGGTGTACTGTTTCTTCACTGCTTGCAGGTGATGTGAAGTATGGTGAAGTCTGGCACGCAGGACACATTCTAGGCCTCTGGTTCCCTCTTCGGACAGCGTCTGTGAACAACCTTTAGGAGACAGTATAACATTTTATTGAAAGAATAGCATAATACATTCCATATTACCAAAAATGGATAATTGACTACGTAGAATTGAACGTGAGAGTGAAATTTATCTGCTTACCATAGCTTCCTGTCTCAATGAGAGTCCTCAACTCCTCTGTTTTTGACTGCAAGTAACGACAATGTTGTGTCATCTCACAAAGGAGGATGTCTTTTTCTTCCTCCAGTCTGTCCACAAGCATTACTTGCTCAAACATCTGTCTTTTGACATCTAATCCAATCACACCTGTAGAACACAGGTGAAATGGAAAGAAAGTTATTTTGTATATTGAAATGTGAAAAATGTTTTGATAATACACAAAAAAAAACTTTTTAAAACAGACAAAACAAGTAATGGTTAACATGTTTACTACATGTTACACTGCAATGACAACAAAAATAACAAGTAATGTCTTAAATCTTACCATCGGGTTCTTCCTCCCAGGGCCAGATGTAGCCTCCTCTTCCACTGGTTGCCTCCTCAGGGTCAATGTTTTGGTCTGATGAACTGTTGTAGAGTGAGATGGCTTCTTTTAGCTTGTCTTTCAGAGTGGATATCCGCCGCCTTTCCCTCAGTTTTTGAGCACTGTTGCCTGAAACATGAGTGTGTAAGAAAACAATCATAGCAATTATGTCAACGTATACAAAGTTCTTCTTCACTACATGACATGGAGTGACATTTTGACCAACTTTTGCATACACACCGTAATGAGAATGTAGATCTTTCCTTCTCTGCTGCAAACTAAGAAACAGCTCCTCTATTTTGCTCTGCTGTTTCTCCAGGCTTCCTTTACCTTTGCCTAACAAATAAAATGTTGCAATTGTCGTCAACCTTAGAACGCTCTCTAATCTTCTTCCATAATCATTGACTGATTATCAGTATTTTTGTCATACCTCTTAATGCCCACTGTTCGACATCGGTCAACCACTGCTGTTGTGTTTCTGGTGTGCAGTTCAGCTCTGCCATCAGTTCCTTGAGTTTTTCCTCCTCCGTTTGTTTTTTCTTTAACACCTACAAAAGGAATACCAATCAATAAAACAAAAAAGAAATAACAAAAACATACAATACAAAACTACAATTCAAAAGGCATAATCAAGCATCTTCTGACCAATCATTATTTTGGTTAAGATTTCTGTATAGACCTTGTTATATCGTTGGCTGAGTGTGATGTGCAAGTTCTCCGATTTCCTCTGGTTCCACCCAATCACGTGTATCGTGATTATATCCATCCTGGCTGTAAAGCAGTGTAAACACATACAGTATTTATACATTAATTTACTTTAATACAAGGAATTAATAAGATGCAATGTCTTAGGCATGAGATGGAAGTATTTTTAGCCAAACTTGTGTACAGTATATCCTTAGTACTGTTTGTGAATATTTATTACTGTTGGTAAATGGAACCATGAAAAGTGGTAAATTGCAAAGTGGTTATAGCTTCACGTTCACGTTTTTATATCATTCAGAAAGTACTGAGTAGACAATGTATCACACGGTGGAATGGAATACTGTTTTCTGATTGGTTGACAAGGTGTCCATTATTTCTCGATAACAGAACACCTACAAAGTAGATCTGGTAAAAAACTTTAATCAGCGTTCTATATCAATGCTCTTTTGAATGCTAACTATGGCAACAATAGAGAACGACAGCAATGGAATCAGCTATTATCATCATCATATCATAATCAAGCTCACTGTGGTCAGTCACCCAAAAAAATAGTACAGCTCCTTTGAAAAGTGAACCGCGTGGTTCTTTTATGTTTGAAACGCTTGCTTATTGTTTATACACGTGAGTTGTACCTAGTGATAATCGGAATAACGTCCTTCAAGGTCTCCCATTATAAGGAAATAATGGACTTGGCGGAAGCAAACAGTCCTCCGGTTTTGCCATTGGACTGTTAGAATGTTTCCACCTCATCCATCATTTCCCTGTAACGGGACACCGCAGCAGACGGTATTCTTTACTTATCATATTGCAATCACTGAAAGTAGGGATGGTTGATCAGCTGTTGCATCACAATATTTGTCAGGGAAGCCCTAAATATAAGTGCCTGGGTCCTGTTACTCCTGTTGGGACTGACCTCACTGTAATGACTGGCAGACAATACATCCCTTACATGATACTTACCAGCTTTTGCCATGTACTTTGTAGTCAAAGCCACTCTTGACAGAAAACTGTTCACCTGTTCGACCTATGTAAAAGTAAATTTAAAGGACACAACAATGGTATTAACCTCAGCATGTTGTATAGGCCTACACAGTGGTGAAAATAAGTAGCATATTTGACTAGCCAATAGTTGTTTCAGTATTTTTTCAGCATCAGGTATTTCTGGTTGGACTATGGACATGAACATTGAGAATGTTAAGAAATTTGAAGCTTCAACCCACAAAACACCACCTGTTGCAATTAAGTAAAATATAGTGAAATGAAAAGCTGTAAACCAGAGCCAGAACCAGTTTGAATCAATCAGAACTTTAAAGGTAGGTAATGTCCTCTAACCAACACATCTTGTAGATCTGACTGGAAAACAAAATGCTTTTGTTGCTGTTTTTGCTACACTTGCTACACTTAAACAGCATCTCATGAGAAGTGAAGAAGTGAAGTCACTAGAAACTTGCAATTGTGTTGTTGCAATATACATGTCAAAACTACCAAAGTTCAGAATATTTTACTTCAGCCAGTACCAATGTCTTAAAAAAAATAATGGGGACTGTTCATAACTTAAATACCAGTACTGAAAAAAAAGTGTTAATGCGTCCAATCGTTATTTTCAGCAATGTATAAGTGTTCTGTATTCATTACACTTTAATATGAGATTATTGTACCTCTTCACCAAGTGTATTACCCGCTCCTTTTTGGTATTTTCCACTCCACTGGATCTGCAATATGTTTTGATTATTTAAAATAATGAAACACAGTTATGACAATAGGAAATTGCAAAGGAAATACATTGCTGTTGCTTACTTCACACTTTGCAGAGTGGGCCTTGGCATGGAGCACAGAAAGTATTGGCTTCATGTTGAGGACGTCTCCATACTCCCGAAACCGTCCAGCGACACGTTGCACATAGGGCCAGTATCGGCACATCTGGTCTGTGCAGAAAAACTGGACATTGTTGTGGCTTGCTAATTCCTGTTGGAGGTAAAGCGGATATGCAAAAACCTCTCCACGGAACATATTGAGGCCCTTTAAGAAATAGCCATGCCGGCATACGGCGATCTCCATGCCCTCCTCATCAAGGCGTGCACTTGTTTTTGTACTTGTCTCTTTGGCCGCCGCCCATGTTGAATTGCCACAAGTGGCTCTTCCAGGAGTCTAAAACACAATACAGAAACTATGCAATGACACAAATATAATATATTCAGCAAGCCCTTCATTCTATAACTTCACATGTTTTAAAATGTTCATTGATGTGTTATGTCCTCATATATAATCACATGTAGCTAGGCTTACTGTATGTTAAAACTGTTCATCAAAAAAGAAAGGTGGTGTAAGAGAATTTGGATTAAAAAAGTATATAAATAAACCACTTTGTACAAACATATTATTACATAACCAGCAAGAAAGCCAGAATACATTATACTTTAAATCTGTGTTTTAAAGGGGTCCAGGGAAAACAAATATACATATTATATTATATATAATATAATACCCCTCATGGAGCACAACATTTCCTAGAACCTCTCATAATCACAACACAAATTTAGCCAAAGCCATACCGTATGTTTGATACCCCTGTGTTAGATGCTATTTTGTAGCAAACTTTTTCACTAACCCCAGACCAATGTGCTATCCAATGTGCTGCTGACTCCAGTTTGACAACAAATGTTGTAGGCTGTACTATGTAACCCATCATTAATGGCTACTTTCTGCAGGAAAGCGTGGCTATAAGCTTGAGAAAGCTTGAGTCAAATGGTCCCCAGACTACTGTACACAGATCATTCAAAAGAACCTAGATGTGGATATTAAAGGTACACTATGCAACGTTTTTAGGTTAATATATCAGCGTTGTAGTGACTTTGATGGTTAAATAGTTCATTCCGGGGCGAATGAAGGCTATTTTGCTGCCGCCAACCCCTTCCTACCGGCTTTACCGCACTATGCAATGTCAAATGACTCTGCCCGCACACATAGGGCAAAGCAAAACTAAAACCAAAATGAAGCTGAAATCGCGTTCATTACCTTACAACATAACTCCACAAAAATGATCATTGCTGCTTTCTATGCTTTGGTCAGAGGAGTAATCCACATGAATTGATGAGAATGTACAATCTTGTTGCTATATTTTAAATAAATCGCCGCCTGTAGGGGGGAGACTTGCATAATGTGCCTTTAAGCAGCATTATGGCATATATCAAGAACCTAGCGAAAGGCTAAAGAGAGAAAAATCAGAAATCAGGAAGGTATCTATTCTTTTTGTTTACTGAGATTTCATTCAGTCTTACCACATCCATTCCTGACTGCAATTTATTGACAAAAGAGGCAACATCAGTATCTGGTGCGAAGAATACCCCTTCGTAAAATGACTTGTCACCAGCTCTGAAAAGCAAAATATTGTACAAAGGAAAAAACGGACAAACACACTGGTTAAAACACAAAATAATTGGTTTAATCTAGATAACGTAAACTTACGTAAGCTACTTGTACTATGGATGCAACACTGGACACAGAAAAAAGGACATCTTAATTTGTGGAACTTGTAGTATTTTCTAAGTCAGAGTAACAACTACAAACCCTTTCGATTTTTTGAAGCGGTAGGCCTTTCTATTTCCATCAGCCGCCACAGCCATCATTTTAGGTATGCACGCTGGGCACGCCATTGGGTCCTTTTTTGCGTATTTCTCAATCTCGGACATTGCGTAATTATACTGCCGAAAGCTTAGATGAAACACATCTCGGCAGATTTTACCAATCTGTAAAAGAGGGTGGGCGGGGTGGTAAATAGGGTGCAAAATAAAGAGGTTTCATTTTAGAAAAGGCACATACTGTAAAAAGCATCACATAGGCCAACATTCTGCATATATTTGCATCAAAACGTGATCAATTACAGAGTGTGAGAAGGCGCCACTGGACGGGATGGTACTGAGGGATGAGGGTGGCAGGAAACAGCAGTTCAATACAAAAAGAGAGCACTTTATATTGCAGGAAACGGGTATCTCACTTGAGGCAATACAGGACTTGCAGACGTAACATCCAGACACATTTCAGCATACAATCCATGGCAGTTTCAATTCGCCCAAAAACTAGGCTACTGCTCACTACTCCTTGGACCAAACTACTACCTTGCCTCACAGCGAGCAAGGTTACTTTTGGTATAATCCATGAAAATACATGATATCAATGTACTACCCGTGTACCAATACATGAGTGAAAGTTATATTTGAACTTTACCCTTCCATGACGGGTCGAGTTTGCCTCCAGCATTTTCACGAAAGCATGGCGGGACATGGAGGGTGCATCGAGTTTGAGCTGTACATATGTGGCAAAAACATCCACATTAAAAACAGTCTGGAACTTTACTGTGGATGCTGGCCACAACCCACTGTCAGCAAGGTCTTTGACCTCTGGTGTCCAGGCACTACCACACTCCTTACAACGGACCTCTGGCAGCATCAGATCGAATCTTCCTATAATAAAGTGGGTAAGGCATAAATGATACATTGATTTAAAAAATAAATGGTTAGAAATGGTTACACCCGTGACACATATACACACCGTTCATTGTGACCAGGGTTACAGGACGCAGTGGCCTGACCTCCACAGAATCTCTGTTGCATGAGCACACAGATGCTGGCAGTGCAAGTGGGAGCAGCCGGGCTGAAGCCAGTGGAAAAAGAACATCATGGATATACACACAGATTGTATATTATTATTATTATTATTATTATTATTACAGTCCATTATTACAGTACAACAAATTTTCACAAACTTTGAACATAATCATGCGCATCATAAAAATACCATGGCATGTTGTTGTTGTTACGGACGTGACAGTTTGTGTGGAATTGCCCATATACAGTATGCCCATATAAGCGATATACTGTATATATATATAGGCTATAACACATACAATATGTTTGCACATACCTTCTGAAATAAGGGAATACGTCCCCTGGCTTTGTCTCTCAGCAATTAAATTTGGAGCGATAGGCTGAAGAAAACCTGCTCCAAAATATTCCCTATTGTGGAGAACATGATGCTGGTGCCGTCTAACATCACAGCTCTCACAAAACAAATGCTGTGGAAGGCAGTCAAGGCAGTGTATCACTGCCACCCCACTGCACAGGCTGCATGTCTTTGGGACGTTGGCGGCAGCCAATAAAACCTCCACCAGATGTGGCCAAGCTGTATCCCACCGCTCATGGGATGTTGACTGGCGGAGACCCCACTCCCCTTCTGGCTCCTCTTGGGGAGCCATGGCCATCTCTGGCACCCCAGAAAGCGCATCCCGTAACAGTGAAAGGGCATCTAAAACAAAAAAGGATTGTTAAAAATATTTCAATCAATGCCCTACAAAGAAAATCCTTAGATGGGCATTAAAAACTCTTTGAGCATTAGTGGAATACTGAATGGAATTATACCTGCAGTTATCCCCGTGTCCATGGGGACTACACCGTCTGAAACAAAGAAAATTATGGGATTGCAAGATTTTCACAATAACTTTATCCAAAATGCTTCAGCCTTTATAATAACCAACTGATCAATCACATCTGGTCCACAAGCTATTCTCAATTCCAAATGAGAATTGAAAGGTCATCTTAACCAAGCAAGCAATCACTGACAGTAGAAAAATGTAACATCTATAGAAAACCCTTAAAATATGACCACCTCCATGACAAAATACCTGAGAATACATGCTCTGTATCACTGGGTAGAGGTTTCCCCTTGGAGTTCCTTTTGCGACCACGTGGACGTGGCCGTACAGCAGGGGGTTGAGTGGAGTCTGATGGAGCTGCACCTGATGCATTTTCAATATAGATGTCCCCAAGGACTAGTGCAGCTTCCAAAAGGGCTTTATTACACTGACCCGCCATTACAGATAAAGGCAGACAGACAGACAGACAAACGTAGACGGTGTGTGTACACAATGTGTGTGTGTGTGTGTGTGAGAGAGGGAGAGAGAGAGAAGAAAGAGAGAAAGAGAGAAAGAGAAGGAAGAGAGAGAAAGAAAGAGAAGGGGGGGCACTGGGTTAATGTAAGTAGAATGTAGAATGTAAGAAGAAAGACAAAGTTTTGGAAAAGGTGAAGAAGTTGGGAGTATAAGCAAGAAAACAGAGAGAAGAATGGCTCTTAAAAGAGCCGTTGGTGTCGCTTTTAAAGAGGACGGCTCTGTGGGGTTGGATGAGGAATGGATGAGGTGATTGGGAATTGAAGGAGACGGGTACTAAAAAGAAAAAAAAAAGTTCAATTACACAACAGTATGACTACAGACACAAAACCGCCTCAGTCATTGTGTGCTAGTACAGTACATCTGTTCAAATGGTCATTGATAGTAGGCCTATCTAATCACTGCATGGCAAAATTACCTTGTTTACTGAGCACTAAGCATAAAGGTGAATTAATATGACTAACTGTGGCTTAATTTGGCATACTCTACATCAGGGGTCCCCAAACTTTTTTCTCTGGGGGCCACATTGTCGTTCCTGACTGTGATGGGGGGCCGGGATCGAGTCGGC
>JASCQY010145549.1:0-11829 GCA_030264315.1 Sardinella tawilis | reverse complement strand
TGATTTTAACCGTGTTTTAAACCATGTTTCATATTCGTTCAGTTAGTTTACGAGTTTACACTCGTATTCAATGATTATTTGCTATGTATAACTAGTTAATCCATATTTAGACGGCAAAATACTTCATATTGTCCTCCATCTCCATAGGCGCATAATAGATTTATGACAGTTCCGGCCCTCCATCTGAATTTTGCGCGTGAGAATAATCACGTGACTGAAACCCACCTATTAGTGAACAGAGATTTCAAACGATGCATTCCAGTGGGTAACATGCGTCATGGCCAAACAGTAGCAATTGGTTTTAAGCAGAAAGTATCCGCCTACCAGGAAGCAAACAAATCCAAATGGATAGAGATTAGACGCTATATGCAATGGAATGAAATAAGCGGCTGATGCATCAGGTTATGGGCCAAGAGAGTAAAGACCGAGTGTTTTTACCTTCAAGTCCGAGACAAGACCGAGAAAGCAGAAAATGGCCCCGAGACCGGTCTCGGGTCGGAAAGGGAATGGCAGGGAGAATGAGAGGTAGCCTAAGCTACAGAAGAAAGTATGAGAAAAACAGAAAGAACAAGAGAGAGAGAGAGAGAGAGAGAGAGAGAATTGGAGTTAAAGAAAAGAGGAAGTTACCGAAGGAGAGAGACGGAGAAAAAAATTGAAGACAAATTGGGAGAGGAGGAATAGAGAGAGAGAGAGAAAGTCTTTGTAGATGTATGTGTGTAGAGTGTGTACTACTAAATGGATTGCTGTGTGTCCATCCAGTGAATGAGAGGCAACCCACATGCTGACACAGTGCTTTTAGTGCATGTGGGTCAGGTCAGGCGCCCTTCAAACAGGCCTGTCCTATTGGGAGGGCTCTCTCCTGGTTCCAGAGCACAAATGCAGCCTGGCAGCTCACTCCTGATGTGCACACCACAGTATCAGAGAGCCCATGCACTCTTCTTCTCCCCACCTGGCCAGACGCCAACCCTGTTACAGCCTCTTCTTTGATAATTATCCTCTTTGATAGTGACAGCTGAAAAGCTGCTTATTCCATCGGAGGGCTGGAATGTTACTGCATCCCCGCGGCACCGCAGCCTATCACATTACACGTGAAGAAACTGATTTATCTTATGTTCTTTTAAGAGTGGACTAAAGACATAATACCTTAACTGTTTAATTAATAGGCTATTATTACTGTATTACTATTACTTACTACTAGCTGTATGAATACTGAATATGAATATTACCATTGCTGAAAATATCTCTTGAAAAAAATCTATTATTGTTTAGCATTTGTATTTTGAATAGCCTCCCTGTGATTTTAATTTCTGTCTCTTGCTTCTTTTTTAATTTGAGTTGGTAATTACATGTTCTTTCATTAAAGCAGGATTTCGGATGATGATTTTAGTTTATCTGAGCCTGCATGTACTTGCCATGTGGCCTATGACCTTCACCCATGCTCAAGTCAGCACTTGACTCCCAAATGATCCTGGATTCTTCTGTCCACAGATAACTTTTATTTAGTATTATTATGGGATGCAAATCTCCTGTGGTGCCCACCGTATAGAGGGATGCCAATAGCAGGCTGCTGTGAACTAAAAGCCTCTTAATGTGGGACTGGAGTCAGCTGCATAGCCGTGTGCTGAAAAAGCGTGCAGTGCTCCTGCCCCAGTGCACACGGCCTTATGCCTGGCATTCAGCTCATCAGAGAAGCATCTTCAAGCAGCCACTGGCCCCAGCTCAGCTCAGCACTGTCAAGTCATGAGTGTCAATGAGTCAGTCCATCTCCCTCCCTACCTCTCCTTTCTCTCTCTCTCTCTGTCTCTCTCTCTCTCTCTCTCACACACACACACACACACACACACACACATTGTCTCCCCTCTCTAACTACCCCTCATGTGCACTCCATCTGTCTGTCTCTCCCAATTTTTCCTCTCTCTCCTCCGTCTTTAGCTCCTTAAAGATAGCCCAATGGCTTGTTGACGACACCACAAAGGGCATGAGTGATTGAGCTGCCGCCTCAGCACGTCAGCGATGCGTGAGCCTTTGATTCCCTGGCACACTCGCCGCTCGCTGGTTTGATAACAACCATGTAGTTTGGTCTTTAAAGCCGAGAGAGGGAGGGGGAGAGAGAAAATTTGCAGACAACTGTGAGACGCTGTGGGCTTCTCTTGACTTCACAGGAAAGTCAGTGATTCTCTTCAATCACAAGTCCTGTCATAATGGTTCACTTAGTACCAAAGCCATTGTCAAATATTACAAATCAGAACTTTATGATGCATCTCCTAAATGCAACTTTCAGTGTGTCCATTCCAAAAAGGCTGGCATATCGCTCAAAAGTGTCTGACTCAAAGGTCAGAATCAACTTCAAACGCACACACTCACACTCACACAAACACACACACACACACACACACGCACACACACACTCACACAAAAAAAGATCCTCAATGTACAATGTGGTTCATGGTCAGACGCATTTCTAGGGGACCCATTAGTGAACTGTGCCCTGTAGAGAACATGTTATCTTCTCTTCTGCCTACACTCACGCTCCACATGTCCACACACTCCTCCCTCCCCCTCTTTGTTCTTTCTTCTCCCTCTTCTCTCTCACTCCTTTCTTCTCTTTTTTCACTCTATGAGTCCCATTTGACAGTTAATGCACATCCTCACCACTCCTGCCTTCTCCCTTCTTCCCCGTCTTCTCGTTCTTTCATTGTCTTTTCTCATTTGCTCGGCCTTTTGTCCTGGGTGCCGTGCTTGTGGAGGGCTTGTGGTCTGCGGCCCGCCATCGATCTTCATGAGTTTCTCATCCAGCGGAGGTGTGGCGCAGAGCAGCGCTGCCCGCATTATCAGGAGATGGCGCTCGGACGGCTGAGTGACGCTGCTGATCAGCTTCCTTCTGCTCTTAAGTGACGAGTCACATCCCTCCCCCGCCTTCTCTTCGCCCTGCTGCGAATACATACACACACTCACACACACACACACACACACACACACAGACCTGCACAGATACAGACACAACAACACTCGTCACACATTCGGCATTCAGACACACACAAGATGAAAATGCCTCTAAAACAGAATCAGAATAAAACACACACACACACACACATATACACACACACACACACACACACACAAACACACACACACACACACACACACACATTCAGCATGCCTCATATGGCAATCATTCTGCCTGCCAGACACTGAATTTGGATACTGTCAGAAATTTGATTTTGCATGAAAATCCACAACCATTTACGTATATATATTTTTTATATATTTTGGGCATTTGCAAAGGACAATGTGAAAAATCTGCAATGTCTTCTGTCAATGTACTGTAAAAAGCCAACTCTTGAAGCTAGATACACTGTGTGTGTGTGTGCGTGCAACATGTCTCATGAATGATATAAGAAACAAAAGTTTTATCCTCCCACGTCAAGTTTAACTGCCTTGATATTTATGTTACTATCTGACTTTTATATTTGAATTCTGCAATATTCTCATTCAACTCTACATTGTTTCATTTTTGATTCCATTGTCTATGTCCGCTCCTGTCTTCTGCCGTGTTTTAATGAGCCTTTCTTAAGTCCCCCTCTCGCTCCATTTGACTCCCTCTTCCCTCTCCTTTGGTGGCCTACCATTTTTTTTATCATCTTTCCAAAGCACTTTGTGCACTTTATTTAATGGGCTAAATAAGATTATTATTATCACTGCTCATATAGCGCTCTTTGTATCCAGAGTCTGGGGTAGCCCAAAGCCCTTAGTGGCATTTCCATTAAGTCCCATTTGTTTGACTGAATGAGCCCCTGATGCGCGTGAGAAGCGCCCTTACTGTGACGGCATCATGGAGCTACTATGCTTGCTTTGAAGCCTCGGACAATTATGGATTTTTTTTTCTTCTCCCCCCAAAATGCCTTTTTTTACACAGAATGGAGAGGACACTCTCTGCACGTGGTGTGTAAATGGGTCTGCACGGAGGGAAGGAAGAATAAACACGGCCTTTGGCACTATTAGCATTTAACTCAAGTGAATTGTGGAAATAGGAATTCCTAGAAATGGAAGCTTTAGTGTTGCTTGTACCAGGAAGGATCTGTTGCTACTGTACTGTAGGTCGTTTCACCTACACTGGAAACAGCCTTGAGAGCAAGCCAGAGACAGGAACATTGTTCCTTGACAGCACAGATGCCTATGATATACAGTCTGGCACAACGGCGTCCTGCTCAAATTCAGCAAAGTGCTTCCTGCCTGGCAACAGCCACATTCTAACTCCATCAGGGCAGTGGCAGCTCCTAAAAAATTCTCAGGAGAGGCAATGTTTCCCATAATGCCTTGGTGACTCATTCAATATGTAGCCCACATTAATGCGTAGCGAGACATTACTGGCTCAATTCTTATTTTTCTCTTGTCAATTCACATACGGTAGCAAATAGGCCTACCACTTCTAGTCACTAGAGTGGCAAAACACAACAGAGAGATTTCTCTGTAGCTACCTAACCAATGGTGGAAAGTTGCATCCTGGAACTTTTTCATGAAAATATGGCCTACTCTTAGCCTGGCTAACACCAGCCTAAATCTCCAGTGAGATTTAGTCTGGGGACCACCTATACATTTTCTCGTACCGGATTTCAGGTTTCGTTTGTCCAAAAGTTCGCGCATCGTCTTGCCATCTCTCCCCGTGTGTGATTGGTTCCCAAATTCATGTGAAAATTTTGGCCATGGTCTCCAGGCTGCCGTGCAGTTCGGAACGAGCGCACAAGGCAGCATGGGTATTCCCAGGCTAGCCTACTCTGGCTAATAATCTCAATTATTTGTTATTCACATTATTCCCAAAGTCTACAATGTGCTATAGGCTGTCAGTCAAAATGTTCATTGTCCATGTCACGTCTGTGTGATGCACTTGGATGGTTAGTTCTCTGATACTACAGATCGTTTTGACTTCACCAACTATATGAGCCTGTTTCAAATGTGCTGGATCTTGGTTAGTATTGAGGTTCCTGGTTGTTTTATTGCCAATTTATTTTCATTTGTACTCAAATGAACGTTAGCGATCCTGACAGAAAATGACTGAATCAACTACCTGAAGTTCACACAGCTGGCTGTGCCATGTCACTATTTTTGTTTACATATGATATGATGGAAAGGCATTGGGGCATGCCCTCCCGGAGATTGCATTGAAGTGTATGTAACTGAAAAAAAAAAAAAAAAAGACTTTACATGGGTGTCTATGAGAGAACTCTGGGGCAATGACGGTCAACGCTGTCTAAAAGCCCATTTCACCCATCTCTTCATCGCCTTTCTTTAAATATAATCACATCTTTGTTGATTTGCACTGTCAGGAAAGATACCATCTACTTGGGATTCACTTGTGATTGTGACCTCCACTTGCTGAGTGCCCTTTGCTTTTCAAATTTGATATCAGGCAGCCAATATAGCAGCTGTAGCACCTCCAAATTTATTTATTTCCCAAATCAATCATACTTACACAAATTCCTTATCTGGCTGACCTGGTTCCATATGTAATGTTACTACACAGCCATTCTGCCTTTATCAAGCCATTCCACTCCCAAGGATTTCTCTCATGAAAGATTTATTTTAGGGTTTTGTGTAGGAGGTGCACTGCCAAATGGAAGAATGTTGATAGGCAATATGTGCAACTCTGCATGGGCACCGTGTGTGTGTGTGTGTGTGTGTGTGTGTGTGTGCACACGCATGTTTACCAAATACATTACTGTTTGCAGTTTACCTAGACTGGCAACGTCTATATTAAACATAATTAGCATCCTGCTAATTAGCATTAGCATAATTAGCATCCTTTACTGTATCTGTTTCCTCATACATAATCTTATTTTATAAAAATTTTGGACCGAAACTATTTGGTAATTACTTCAATAACATAGCAATTGGACAGACCAGATGCATTGTTTGAGTATTTTAGCACAAGTGCTAATTGGCAATACTAGTCCACAGGAGGCTTTTTAAAGGTACACTATGTAAGCCTCCCCCTACAGGCAGCGATTTATTTAAAATATCGCAACAAGATTGTACATTCTCACCAATTCCTGTGGATTACCCTTCAGACCATTTTTGTGGAGTTACTATGAGGTAATAAACGCGATTTCAGCTTCGTTTGGATTTTAGTTTCGCTTTGCCCAAGGGGCGAGTCATTTCACATTGCATATGCGGTAAAGCCGGTAGGAAGGGGTTGACAGCGGCGAAATAGCCTTCATTCGCCCCGGAATGAACTATTTAACCATCAAAGTGACTTCGACGCTGATATAATAACCTAAAAACGTTGCATAGTGTACCTTTAAGATATAGAACAATTAAAATATAAAGAGGAAAGAGGAAAGAACTATCAAGAAGAAAAATAGTAATAACAAATATAGCTGCAAGCAGCAATGAGCAGGGTCCAAGCTTTTGGGACCTCACATCTTTGACACACCCAGGTAATGAACCTATGATTCTTAGCACAGAAGTTGAGCACCAATCCACTACGCCACTGTAAATAACACGAGCTCGCTGGTTTTTGCATTCAATAGTTTGGAGAGAAACAATCACAGCTTTGACTTCATGATCTTTGGATTCATGATGGGTTTCATGAGTTTGGTAGATTGGGTTTTGGCCATCACATACCACTATGACAGTCAGAAGTATTAATCTTGTTTCTTTCTGGAGAAAAGATTTGAATTTATGATCTTTGAATTTATGATCTTTGACTCAAGTCTTCAAGAGGTTAGAAACCTCTGTGAATTGGTAAGGAAAAAGAGGCTCCAGACTGTGAATAGAATTCACAGGTGTGAGAGATTTAATTTGATTGAAGATAGGTGGAAAATGTTGCATGTTGAGAGCCTGGAAAGACACATGTCCATGCATCACGGAAGGTGAATTTGAAAAGCTTTGCACCTTTTATGTGATGTAGTACTTTGCTATTGCCTGTCTATTAGCTAAACAAGCCAATTGAGTGTCTGAAGTATCAGGAAGTAACGTGCCTGGCGGAGCTACGTGATGAAATCATCAGTTGTTGTTTCGGCCAATTTCATCAGTATACAGACCCCAGATGGTGACAACAAAAGTACTTCTGACTGAAATGGGAATAGCACTACCACTGGCGACTTCATTAGAAAGCGAAATGGCTGAGTAAGTAACGTTATTTTGTTCCTGAAATAAGTCTCAAATCGGGAAAACGGCACCTATCCTTTAAGCTCTACATAAACATTTACTCTACCATTTACTCAAAGTGTTTATAGATTGTAAGTCGAGCTCTGCACCCAGCTCAAATGTCATAAACATTCACCCACTGCTGTAGATATCCAATGCTGCATTGAGCCAGTCCAAAAAAAAACCCTCAATTTTAACCAGTGGAACTTCATGGCAGTTCAAAGAGCAATGACAGTCTAAATTTACCCTCGCTGTTGTCTGTGGCACACAAAGGCCCCTCCAGAGAGGAGTCATGGAGGGCGGACATAGTTTAACCTCATCCTGATTCACCACTCATTGCCCCTGTTGTTGGGAGAAAAATTGCTCTAAAAAACACCCCAAATGGTATTTTATTCCTAGTCTACAGAGGCATAACACACACACACACACACACACACCTAAGCCGTGGTGGTAAAAATGTGCCACAAGCTGAGGTATTAATATTCCACAGGTTTGCTCTGAAATGGGCCCCAGTGTCCTGTTAGCACTCAGACCCCCTTCAAATGGCCTTATTATGATTTCACAATTAGCCCATTACAAAGTATGCGGCGCAGACTTCTGGCCCCAATATGACAACCCAATGGACAAATGCTGAAGCAAATTACATTAAAAAGCCATTTTTCATGGGCTTTCATTTGCAATAGTGAGTAACGCTAATGGGCACTCACTGGCGCAATCAATCAAGCAGGCAGCACGTTCCTAAACAATCATCTCGTTTTACATGATGCATTGACTCTGCTTAAACATGCTCTGCACAAGGGTATTGTTTTTTTTTCTTACAAAAGCTTTTCAGGACCACAAAGCAAAAAAGAAGGAATTAATCTGTCTCAAAGATAATAAACTAAACTCAAACAGCGATAAGCACTGTTTCGCAATATAATCTTTGCTGTGGCAAATTTTCTTCTTCCTCTATCTACTGGCAGCACTCTGTGAGCTGGAACAACAGGGACATGGGGTGATTTTATGATGGACATTCCCTTGAAGGATTTCTGCATATTCCCTGATAGATTCTCGTTCAATCAGACAACAATGCTATCACCATGGTATAGGCTACTGTGTAGGCCACTGTGTATCTGTGTTTGATTACTGTAGCCATGTAGCCATGCACCATTGCACTGTTTGCCTCCAACTGTGCTAGCGGCTCTCCCAAGACTCTGTATGAACAATAAGCTCCTGTTCATCCATCAGGCCCAGGGTGGGGATTGCAAGCAGGCCTGATCATCTCATTTGTGCTGCTTCATTAGCCACACACAGGTAAGCTGCTCTACGGCAGGACTGTCACTCACTCAGATCCACTTAAGGAGCAGACATTAGTTCAGAATCATCTGTTTGATCTTAATATCGCTTTAATGGCATCCATACATTAATAAATAAATAATATTCATCCCATTTAAATAATGATAAGAACAGTTCAGAAGTTCAGAACCTCCAAAATGTCACCACCAAGTAAAACAATCTGCACAGGTTTGCAACGATCAACATCTTGCTGACCTTTTCAATTTTATTGAACATTCATTCATGCATTCTTATAGGTCTGAATCCATTCGTTTCACATTCTAAAACACAACAGCAATGTGATGTTTGAATTTGAAACCATGAGCAGAATGACCCTGCTCCTGTGCTGTGCTGTGACCAAGGCAGCCATATGTCTCCGTCTTCAGTCAGTGGAGCGTGGGGGTCCAGTGCTGGTCATCTGGGCAGAGCTAATGGGCTCAGGCCCCTGCTTCCATCTGCTGTCCAAGTAGGACCTCGAGATGAAGATAAACACACATGCAGGAACATGAAGACAAATACGGCTGACGGTCAGAGGCACACACACATACACAAACGCTCACAAACAAACATACACACAAACACACACAGGAACATATACAAAGAAAAACATAGCCTACAGTACATAAACACACTGACACACACACACACGCACACATACACACACACTGCTTACTATCTCCTCGATATTAAGTCTCTCCTCACATCTCACACTCTCTCCCCAGTTAACCAAGCAGTAAAGTTTTTAAATGTTTTGTCGGCAGTGGAGATCTCCAACAGAGATTGTTTTCACAATAAGCTCTAGCCTATCTCACACGTTGGTCTCCAAGCACCAGGTCCCATGCCCATAACAAACAAAGACTTTAATACTAACACTGTTCATAATCTGCTATTCTGTGAGTTCAGTCACAAAGAAGATGCACTAGAAAAGGTATCTTTGATTCTGTGCCAGGGCTGATTTCATGGTTGACATGGCCTTTCTCCTATCCTACTTAATGCAACAGATTAACACAGCATATAGAATTTGAACTGTTTCTCCACCCAAAAATTTATAATAATAATAATAAAACTTGTTACATTTCTTAGACAAAATAGAAAAAAAAAATAACGAATAAAAGCAACAGGGTATTGAGTCGATAGAAGACATGATGCCATTTTGTGGACCATTTTCTGTGATATCTTTACAAGAGGGCCATTACACTTCACATCACTCTTAGCTAGGCTCCACACACACACACACACACACCTGCCACAAAGTGGCGTCCGACAGATGCTCAAGGCTGTGGGCTCTGACAAGCTCTAAAGGGCTCTAACGGGCCTTGAGCTCCTCCTGGGCTCCCTCGTCTCACTATTACTGAGGGAGACACATACACATACATAGACACATACTAGGGAGAGAAGCAGCAGCAGGAAAGAGCAATGAGGGCTGCTTGTCTCTTGATGGGCTTGCAGAAGAGATGAGTTCAGAGGGGAAGTGCCATTAGTTCATCCTACATTCCATCACGTCAAACAGCTCACCGCCGTCGCTTAGTGAAGTCTACTGTGGGAAATGGCAGAGAGGGGAAGGAAGCGCAGGAGAGGAAAGGTGAGTTGTCAGTGTTGGAAGATCAGTCATTATTCATTCAAAGCCAGTCCTGTGCTTCTCCTGGGGATCTGCAGCGACTGTCTGTAAAACAGCAGATCTTCAGCCAACAGAGATGCTTAGCCTCAGCGTCTGGAGAAGGGAGATGCCACGACTGTCTGCAGGGCCACTGCTAGAATTTTGGAAATTTTCCAGAAAAAAATTACATTGGTTATAATATTAAAATGTTCTCTGAGGCCTCGTAGAGTTTGACCCTTAGAATCATCCTAACCCCCCCCCCATTGGCAGAACTATAGGCCTATTCACACATCAAAGTCAACACAGTGCAATACAATTTGTTTGTGACATTCTGTTAGTTTAGATTTCAGTGTTTGTTATTAATACAACCCTGCACAACATGTAGTCTCTGCTACCAGTCCTCTAAGCCATGTACCAGATTTCATAATTCACATCATGAACTACTTAACATCTACAGTATTCAAGCTAGACATATGAACACACATTCTCTCTCTCTCTCTCTATCTCTCTCTCTCTCTCTCATGCATACACAGTGTGTATTACACACACACACGCACACACACATCCTCACCATATCCTCTGAATGCACTGTCATGACTCACACCTCTGAAGGTCTACACTGTATCTGAGATTTCCAACAAATAAACACATGCATGTTGTGGGAGAAAGAATTTGAACAGTCTGTGATACACACGAGTCATGCAGCAAATGGACTTATCCCAATGACACTGAGCCCTTAACCCTCAAAGACAAAACTGGCATGAATCAGCCATTGTCCCTACACACAATAGACAAATGAAAAGTTATTATCGTTTCTACACTGTTCTTTCAGACACATAGAAAAACAAGACACAGCACACACATCCAAAGTAGAAGTCAAAGTTACTCTGCAAGAAGCTAATTTGGAGCTAAAGAAAGCTCATTAGCAGGCTGATCACCTCTTATCAATCTTTCGCCTATTTGTCCATATCACCATATCTCAAGTACCCTCTGTCCCCTGACCTCATTTCCTGTACCCCCCCCCCCCCCCCCCTTACGACTGGAGAATAATGACTCAGCGTATTCCACACAATCTCTTGTAATTACAAACACGCAGGGTCTCCTCTCCTCTCCTTCGCCAGAGTGGCTCTGACGTTTCTTTCATCTCACTAAGCCCAGGGCTGAGATAAGCGCTGAGGTAAGACTCAGTGTATTAGCTCTCACCTACCGCTTGAAACTCAATTACCCAGCAGCACTGGACTGGGCATTAGCCAGACTTAGAGCAGATCAGGAGGAGAGGGAGCACAGACAGGCTAGACTCTCCAGGAGCCAGAGATGCCTCTTGCACTGAGTTGAGTTGGATGAGCTCCACCTCACACACAAGCCATGACACACATTTCACATCTCAGATGGTCAGACTTCACTTAAAGTCCATATTTCTCTTAAAGACTGCCTTTATTCCTTGTTATTGTTGTTGTTGTTGTTGTTGTTTGGTCCTGTGAGACTATGTGATGTCTGTCCTCTTCAGCACTCTTTTCCTCCCTCCCATCCTCCCATCCTCTCCCCACAGGTGTGCTTCTGATGTGGGGCCTGTTCTCACCCAAGTCGCCACTGAGCCGCTGAAAGTGTGAGTGTGAGTGCGATGTGCTGTAAGACACGCACCGGATTCTCCCCCCTACTGCCCACCATCTCATCTCCTCTTGTCTCTTTCCGCTGTTTCCCATTGCATCCTATACACAGTAATATCCTCTCCCACAAATCCACATCCCATTGGCTGTGTTGCCCGGGGCCGC
>JASCQY010145509.1:0-11834 GCA_030264315.1 Sardinella tawilis | reverse complement strand
TAGGGGAAGTGGGCGAATGGCCAAAGGTGCGTGTGGGATGACTGACACTATGTTAGATGTGTAGGGGAAGTGGGCGAATGGCCAAAGGTGCGTGTGGGATGACACACTGTTAGATGTGTAGGGGAAGTGGGCGATTGGCCAGAGTGGGGGGAGCAGCAGTTCACCAGAGTGATGTGAGGGGGAACGAAGCTGTGTCAACAGCTCTTGTGGTACTGTGGTACTGTAGGCCAAACTTCTGCAGTTGTTACACTGTAGGAAGTACACCCTTTGCTGAGCCTTTTTAAGGATGCCGTTTGTGAAGATGATTGTGTTTGTGTGTGTAAACGTGTGAGGCTAACAGATGTCTTTGGAGTTTATTTCTAGACAGAATGGTAATGAGTATCACAGTTTGTGTGGACTAGTGTGTGTGTGTGTGTGTGTGTGTGTGTTACATATCAGAACAAGGAAAATACAGATAACGTGACTTGGAGAGAGGCATGAGATGCAGCAAAACTAAACCAAGAAAAAGAGTTGAATTGAAAAGTAGCACACTGCTAGACATCCTGAGGAGGTGAAGATTGGAATGAGATATGGAGGAAAGAGTGTGAGGGACGAAAAGGGGGGTGGGGGGGGGGGGTGGAGGGGTAGGTGGAGGAGTAGGGGGAGAGGAGTGGAGGGAGAACCAATATGCAGAGTCATGCTGCATTAGTCATTGGTTTGTAGTGACTAAAGATCACAGAGAGAGAAAATGTCCCTCTCCGCTCCCTGTCTGTCTGTCTGCCTGTCTGTCTGCGTGTCTGTCTGTCTGCCTGTCTGTCTGTCTGTCTGTCTGTGTTTGTCTGTCTGTCTGTCTGTCTGTCTGTCTGTCTCTGTGTTAGTATCTCTGTCTGTCTGTCTGTCTGCCTTTCTGCCTGCCTACCTGTCTGCCTGTCTGTCTGTCTGTCTGTCTCTGTGTTAGTCTGTCTCTGTCTGTCTGTGTGTTAGTCTGTCTGTCTGTCCCTCTGTGTCTCTCAGGCTTTTCCTGTCTCACCTTTGCTGTGCTGGTGGGTCATTCTCTTCCACTATTCCGCTATCCTCTCTCCACCTCTCTGTCTCTCTTTCTTTTAATCACTCTCTCGCTGCCAGCCTCTCACTGGCTTGTCTCTCTTCCCTGCCTTCTTACTCTCTCTCTCTCTTCTCTCTCTCTCTCTCTCTCTCTCTTTCTCTTTTTTGTCACTCTCTCGCTCACACGCTGTCGGCTTCTTCTCGCTGTCCTCTTTGTGTTTCTCTCCCCAATTTACTCTCTCTCTCTCTATCTCTATCTCTCTATCTCTCTCCCTCTCTTTAGTTTTATAGCTTGACAGAGCTGGTGCCTCAGAGAGGGGTGATGCGTGCGGTCACTGTACCATTAAGCTGAGCTGCATGAAAAGATAACACCTTTAGATGTTAATGTGCTCCCATTGTCTGCTATTTGTTAGACTATTAGACGCCCGCTGCGAGCGTAGTTTTTTTTTTTCTCTTTTATTTCTTTTACCACAGGAAGTGTCCTCATTATCTGAATAGCCCCATGTGACGTTTCTCCAGTCACGCCATGTGACTCTGCCTGCCTGCCTTGTTGCCTCATGAGGCTGCAGTGAGGAGTCTGTACTGTAAGTGTGTCATACAGCACAGTATGCTGTAGAGAAGCTCCAGCTAGAGACAAAAGGGGATTCCCACACACAGGCTAAGCCTTGCTCTGGTCATGGGACTGGACAGTAGGTGGTAGCATAGCAGTGAAGGAACCGGCCTACTGTAGCATGCTAGCAGCCTTGAAACGGTGGGTTTGAATCTTGGTTGCCACCATTGTCATTAACCCTACGCTGCTCCAGGGGAGACTGTCCCTGAGCCATTGATTTGATAGTTGACAAATGCTGTATAAGTTGCTTTGGGTAAAAGCGTCTGCTAAATGCATACAGTACATGTAAATGTCTCGTCTCGAGGAAGCAAAGCTTGCATACAGTATAAGACGTGTATGATTGGTAACCAGAGAATGGATAATGCTGCCGGGAGCATGTCTATGTTCCCCAGGTCCTATGTTCCCCAGGCCCTATGTTCCCCAGGCCCTATGTTCCCCAGGCCCTATGTTCCCCTGGTCCTATGTTCCCCTGGTCCTATGTTCCCCTGGCCCTATGTTCCCCAGGTCCTATGTTCCCCTGGCCCTATGTTCCCCAGGTCCTATGTTCCCCAGGCCCTATGTTCCCCTGGCCCTATGTTCCCCAGGTCCTATGTTCCCCGGGCCCTATGTTCCCCAGGCCCTATGTTCCCCTCTTTCCTATGTAGCCTAACCCTAACCCTAACCCTAGCCCTAACCAGAGTGGGGAACATAGGACCCGTGGAACATAGGGATGATCCCATGCTGCCACACCCATGAATAAGTTGAAGGAATGTTCTATCAGATGTCCTAAAGGTTTATTCCATAAATCAAATTATCGCAACACTGGTGTTGAAATCAGCAAAGCAGTTTTGTTCTCCTGTTTTTTGGTCTCCCCATTCATTTATTGTTAGCTGTCGGTTGGTGAATTCAGTCTGTGCTGTTCCAAATTTTCTCATTCTTGTTCCTACAGACAGCACTTTGCAACCTTGAACAGCAGGACTAAGAGTTGGTTGACTCCAGATGATCCCTACACAGTTAAACTCTAGGAAATGCTTTTTCCTTCTCTCTTCTTTTTGAAGGAAAAATGTGAAAGCGTCGGCCGTGTGTCAGTACACCCTCTCTGACATCCAGAAGGCGTTTGATGGACCCTACATGGAGAACCAGGACTCCAAGTGGAGAGAGTTCACAGGGAAGGTCCCTGAGCCAAGGCCTGGATCGGTGAGGCTTCAGGCTACAGAATGCAGAATTTGTTGAAGTAGTGTGTGTGTGTGTGTGTGTGTGGCACACAAGCATGGTGTGCATGTCTGGGTTGGGGTGTGTGTGAATAAATGTATGTGTTTACTGTAAGCGTGTGTGTCACAGAGAAAGAGTGTGTGTGTGCGTGTGTGTGTGTGTGTGTGAGTGTATGGATATACAGTATGTGTGGGTTTTACAGAGAGAGATTGTGTGTGTGTGTGTGTATGACAGAGAAAGAGATAGAGAGAGAGAGAGACCATATGCATATAAAGTATGTGTGGGTTTCACAGAGAGAGAGAGTGTGTGTGTGAGAGAGAGAGAGATAGAGAGAGAGACCATATGCATATTCAGTATGTGTGGGTTTCACACTGAGTTTGTATGTGTGTGTGAGAGAGAGGGAGAGGGAGAGAGAGAGAGAGACCATATGCATATACAGTATGTGTGGGTTTCACACTGAGTTTGTATGTGTGTGAGAGAGAGGGAGAGAGAGAAAGAGAGAGCATCTCTACTATCCTCCTTCAGTGGATTGGCACCAGTGACCCCATCCTTCTCTTTCCTCCAGTGTATAACCAACCAGCACCGGGCTCTACTCATTAACTCCTCACGTGATCTCCCCGACAACGTCCTCACCTTCGTGCGCCGCCATCCGCTTATGGCCACCCCAGTGCTGCCTCTCCGAGGGCGCCCTCTGCTGTTCAAGAGGAGCATCAACTACAGCAAGATCTCAGTGCTGCCTGTGGCTGCTGTGGACGGGGCTGTTTACAATATGCTCTTCATTTGCACAGGTGAAATTTGTCTTTGCTTTAAGTCAGGGTGGGTCAAACATAAGGTCCGGGGGCTGGATGCAGCTCTTCACAAGATTTCAATCGTATAAAAATCGTGAAAAGAATTGTAGTAATGTGGCCAGCTTGAAGTACTTTAAACAGTTTTTTTATCATGTTTGCGCGTCAGGTTGAAGGTACCATCATAAGCATGACACAACAGTGTCATAAAAGTGTCATGTTACATACATGACTTTCAAAAACATAATGTCAGTGTCAGAAACATTTTATGACTGTTGTCATGAAGTGTCATTTGTTTATTGTCATGACAAGTTGACATTGTTTGAGCTGTCTTTATTATGACAAGTTGACATTAATCAAAGTGATATTACCAGAAGTTGTCTGTTGAAGTAAAAGAATACCTTCATTAAACATTCATAAAGTTGGTATGACAGTCCGCTTTGGGTATCCCGCCCATAGCATGTGAAGCATCAGTGACCAAGTGCTATAATTGGATTGTAACCTTGCACATCTAATTATGATAAGTCATTAGTGTCAAGTTGTCATGACAGACATTTTCTGGTAATGTCACTTTGATTAATGTCAACTTGCCATAATGAAGACAGCCCAAACAATGTCAACTTGCCATGACAATAAACGAATGACACTTCATGACAACAGTCATAAAACGTTTATGACATTGACATTATGTTTGTGACACAGTCGTGTCTGTGACATGACATTTTTATGACACTGTTATAACAGTGTCATGTCATGCTTATGACGGTACCTTCAAGTTAAGTGTTACTGCGTGTCACAATAGCCTGCTGGCAGCTCCACACATACGACATGTAACTTTAACTCAGCCGACTAAACTCTGAGGTGCATTCTGCTTATCGACAGGAAAGGAGGCCAGATTAGGAATGAGGAAGTCAGAACATACGTAGACGCATTAGGATTGTGCTCAGATTGTGATGTTCAGAAACACAAGAAAGCCTGCATTTTGGTCATCACTGACTGTTAATGAACATGCGTAGACGCATTAGGATTGTGCTCAGATTGTGATGTTCAGAAACATAAGAAAACCTGCATTTTGGTCACCACTGACTGTTAATGAACATGCGTAGACGCATTAGGATTGTGCTCAGATTGTGATGTTCAGAAACACAAGAAAACCTGCATTTTGGACACCACTGACTGTTAATGAACATGCGTAGACGCATTAGGATTGTGCTCAGATTGTGATGTTCAGAAACACAAGAAAACCTGCATTTTGGTCACCACTGACTGTCAATGGGTTTGACACCCCTGCTTTAAGTGTCTTGGAATGAAATGGGCAGCTGCTGTATATTAACATGGAGTGCTGTAGTTTTCTTCAAGTTGTACTGAGTGCAGCCTAGCATTTGCATTGTGTTGAACAAAGTAGCAACAGATGGTAGAATATTGACCTGGCGCGGGTTGTTTGCTAATTTTACTGAATATAGGGACAACAGCAGGTGCCCAGGTGTTTCTGACATTGCATTACATCAATATGGCTGTGTCCACAATACTCTGTTGCTGTTCCTAGGTCATTTGTGTATGTGTGTGTGTGTGTGTGTGTGTGTGTGTGTGTGTGTGTGTGATTTCAGATGAGGGTTGGCTGCACAGGGCAGTACAAGTGGGAGATCATGTCCACATCATCGAAGAGCTTCAGCTGTTCAGGGAGCCTCAGCAGATCTACACTATGGTGATCTCTAACGCACAGGTAACTGCTGTACTGAGAAAGCACTTCCCACACACTATTGCTATATTAAAATGTTCATCTGACCACAAGGTAGAGGCAATGTGCATGTAAACGGAAATGTTTAGAAAAACGGATTGGTCTTGGATTCAGTTTCTGCAGCATAGCTGTTTCTGGTAAGTACATCTTGATATTGAATGACAAAGGGGAACACCGGCACCAGAGAGGGTAAAAGCGGAGCGAGAGGAACAAACGTCCGTTAAATTCCGTGTTCTATTTTTACAAGGGGGAGGGGCCCTTTATGCAGACCAAAGTCGAGCCCTCATTTGCTAATACAAAACATTTATATTGTGACGTGCCGACTTATGCTGACCGGAACTTTTCACGTTTGCTCCCGTTGTAATGCATTATGTTGCTCTATCTTGGTCAATATTCCATAATGTTTGCCGGCACGTCTGGACCTAGATTGCCGTGCTAAAGGTGGTTGAGTACTGTCAGCTGACAAAAAATGGCATATATCAGGGCTGTCTAATTGGAGTTATGGCCATTGACATGGGCCTGCAAAGGCAGCCAAATAGCATTGCGATGTGGGCAAGTCGCTAACCTCAAAGTGAAAAGCACTTTTGTGCCACTGAAGAGGCAACACACCACTTTTTGACCCCCCAAACAGCCACGACCCTTACAAACAAAACACTAGTCCTGACTGCCTCAGTAGTGCTGTAGAACCTTTATAAATCAGCTTTTTAACATTGCCCCCCCCCCTCTCTTTCTCTCTCTCTCTTTCTTTCTGTCTGTCTCTCTCTCTCTCTCTCTCTCTCTCTCCCTCAGAGAAGTCTATACCTGAGCTCGGAGTCTGGACTGGTACAAGTGCCTCTGGCTGCGTGCCAGAAATACACCTCGTGTTTGGACTGTGTGTTTGCACGGGATCCGTTCTGTGGATGGGATGGCGCCATGTGTGGCGATGTTTCCCTGCACACAAACAGGTAGAGGATCTCACTGTGGGGAGGCTGTGCCAGTTAAGTTACTGAAGCATTACATTCATGCTGCGTCTGGCGAGACAATTAGCTTCCGCTATAATCAATGGAAGAGGCCATACCAGATGCCTACATTAAAAAAGTAGATCAATTTTCTAAATGTATTTTAACTTGACTTGATTTAACTCTATTGCTTCCATAACCATATATTTCTAAAAAAAAAACAAAAAAACAAAAAAACAAAAAAAACATTTTTTTGAAGTGCTTTTTACTCTCTGTAGGTCCAATTTTATTCAAGATATTGAACTGGGAAACAGGGGCTGTCCCAGCAACACAGGTGATGGTGAGTATGCATGCTTCTCTAGGCTAATGTACATATAGGTTGTCTTCTGCATACTTCATATTCACAAGTGCCCTTAGATTAGTGCCCTTAGTGTACTAAATACTAAATAGCACGCATCCTACTCTCTTTTCTGTGCAGTCATTGGTTTGATTGGTCCTACTGTAGGTAGATCCAATGTCTGCATCCATGATCTATGTCTGTTAATCCAGCCTGTGAAATGAGAATGGCATGACAGTGGCCAGGCTGAGCTACACAGCAGATCAGTATGCGTGAGAACCAGGCTAATGTTACAGAGCTAGTGTTTGACGTTTGTACAACCTCAGCTTTGCATTTCACAGATAATTTACATGTGGGTTTAGATCCATAGTTGTTGTTTACAGTGTTAGGCTACATTCATTCCTTGTACTGTACACTTGAACTTGGAAGCTGGACCAGTTTTTGGCTGATGATTAACGGCACCAGGCAACCAAAGCAGTCAACCATCTTATTTTAGTTACTTCCTGCCTCTAGTGATGATCCTGCCACAGGAGACCAGCTTTCTTCATCACATCCATTAGTCTTTTTCAGCAGTGAAATGACTCATCATGGACTTACAGTATCTGAAGCACTTTAAATGTCTTACTACTGTCATTAATCTCATTCTTGCATCCCCTGTACACAGCATGCCTGAATATAGAGAATTATCAGTAGTCTTTAAATGCGTTAAAGGGATATGCCATAATTTTGGGAAATATCCCTTTAAAGTTCTGCTTTGTTTTCTGTATGGTCTTGCCAGGTTCAGTTCAGCACAGAAGCCGATCTGTGATGGCAGGGGATGACGTGCTCCTTCAGTGCGAGCTATGCTCCAACCTGGCAACCCCACTATGGACACTGAATGGCCGCGACCTACAGGTCCAGGGGTCGGGCTCCAGTTATCGAATCGGCACTGATGGCCTGCTCATCATCGGTGCCAGACCTAGCCAGAGCGGCTCGTACCGCTGCTTCTCCCGGGAGAATGGCCTTCGGGTTCTGATGCACCGGTACACCGTCAAGATCCAGGCTCCGGTCCTTCCCTTGCCCGGCCCAGGGGATCCAACGCCAGAAGCGCCCGAGGAATACCTCACCAGCCCCCCGCCCGCGTCCGTAAGCCCCTCGGGGGAGCAGCCCGTGTCGTCCCCTCTCGCCCCTCTCCCCCCTGGGCCCGAGTCGCAGGCCTACAGGCACATGGAGGCCTTGTACGTGTCGCTGGTGGCCGTGCTGGGGGGTCTGTGTCTGGTGCTGACCGTGGTGCTGCTGTACGTCAGCTTCTGCGCCAGGGGACGGGCCGCCAGCCCCGACAGGAAGTATTCGCAGCAGGGCGTGACAGCCGCCATGGTCGCCGCGGCAACCGAGCGCAAGCGGAGCTCTCACCTGGAGCTGAAGACCATCTCCAGCCACTGCAACGGACGGGTGTCGCGGCGCGGGACCGCCGCAGGCGACGACGGCAGCCTGCTGCAGATCGTACCCGGCGAGGGCGGACCGCTGGGGTCGCCCGGTTGTGGCGGCAGCAACAGCGACCGGACGCCACCCCCCGCTCCGCCACTCCCCATGCCGCCACCTCTGCCGTCGTCGGACTTTGCCAACGGGCTGTCGGCCACGCTGCCCAGCGTGCTCCGCAAGATGAACGGGAACAGCTACGTGCTGCTGGGCCAGGCGGAGGCCGAGACCACCTCGCCCCTTTACCACTCCTTCACCGAGGAGCTCAACCGCATCCTGGAGAAGAGGAAACACACGCAGCTCAGCGACGTGCAGACGGATGAGAGCTCCGTGTAGCCTTCCCACCCCAACCCCACTCCAGCTCCAGCTCCAGCTCCCGATGTGTTTCCCAAAGGGAAAGTTCTGGCGTAGACCAACCCCCTATCCTTGTTGCTCGAGCTCGCTGAGTGCTGTGCTGACAGGAAGAAGAGGAACTAGAAGATTTGGTGCAGCGAGGACTGAATTAGCCAAACGACAGTTACCACTATGCCAGACCTTTCCTTTAACCTCTCGTCCGGTCCGGTCCGATTGCCACTCTAACTTCCAACCATGTTCCTCCTCAGTGTGTGGTGGACGTCGGTGGATTCGCTGTGCAATACGTTCCCCAAGTTGTTTTGTTTTTGTGGCGACCCCAGTGTCACGACGGAGTGAAACTGTTCTAATGTGCACCTCTGTCGCCCATGCAAGTCAAACTGAACTGAATTAAACTGAACTGAATTGAACTGAACTTGGGTGACGTTAGCTGGCATTTCTGATTTATCGATCCCATTATGGTTAGTCATTTGTTCACAATGTTTATATTTATTTAATGTCATTTACCTGTTCTCTGGGGATGGTCCTCGAAACAGCATAAGCATTTATTGTATGTATGATATGGAAAGAGGAGAATGGCCATTAGCTCTGAAGCCAGAGATTCTTTCTGTGGCATCGGATCAGTGGTTGACCTTGATCAAAGGTCAGAGGTCAAAGGTAACACACTGGATGTGTATGTGTATGGACTGGACTTATTCTTTGTGAAGTTGTCTTTTTTTGTACAGTATTATACAATCCCAAATAACCAAGTGTGCAAATGCAGCCAACAGTAGCAACTAAATGACACTATGGCAACATTACAGCAGGTCGATGCATTGTGAACTACCCCTGTACAGAGAAATGGATTTGCCCAGGGGAGTGTTAGATGAAGAGAACTACAGTATTAAAGCCCAGGTTTGGCCCTGTACAGTACATACATCACCAGACTGACTGTGTGTGTCTCTTTGACTCGACTCTGACTTGATGCATCCCAAGCGTAAAGAGGAGGAGGCAGACTGACTAAGGCAGAACCATCTAGGAGTTGAACCCAAAGGTAAGATCCAGCAGAATCGTTGCCATAAGACTGTTCTCTGACCAAACTGAATCTGTTTCACTAACACTAATATATATATACTGTATATATATACAGTATATATATATATATGCCATATATATATGAGATTTCAGTTATTGCACTTACTGGTAATTGATTACGGTAATAGATGAAGAATGCTTTTATTTATAGCAAGAGATGGACCGAGGAGCATGGCGTGATTACACAAGGTGTGTTCTAATCTACACACTAATCTGTAATCCACTCTAATGTCATTAATCAATACATAATGCACCCATGCACTTTGACCTAATGACAGAATAGGCCTGCTCAGGGCCTGTGGACTAACGGACTCTCCCATCACTATTGACAGAAGGCGAAGCACCTCAATGATGCCTCCCCAGAGGAGACACACCATGAGGAAAGCAATAAAGAACAATGAGCATCATAACGGCCACAGAGAAACTGTGAGAAATGGGTCAGTGTCCAAGAGAGCAATTTAATGTGTGCCAACACACACACACACACACCTTCAGATACCCCAGTTTTATTTTCAGGAAGGCGATACGACAAAAGGAGGTAACATTAGGAGGCACAAAACCGTCTTTCTCGTAATCCTTTTGGCAGCGCTGTTAACGCCGTTAAACAGACATGCTGTATGTGACAGGCCATTTGAGCCATGATAGCAATGATTAAGTTTAGATGATGCAAACTACCTGTTGTTTGATTGAGAGATTTATATCCGTTTCTCTCAGTATCCCTCCAGTATCTTCCAGTCATGTCCTTGACCCCTACTTACTTACTACTGTAAGCAGTTAGAGCAGATGATGTTGGGAGTGGGACAATGTCTTTTTTTGGCATATGAAAACAGTAGCGTAATGAATTACACTTATTTTGTAATGTGTAAAGAAAACTGTGTGTAACAGCATTAAACTTTGTGTTGTTTTCCAAGTATTTTACACATTTTGTCTTAAAGTTAAAGATAACTGATCATCTACATCAATGTACAGGATCCTTAGGTGACCTACCGTATAAAAGAAAGAAAGGTAACATGTTATTTGAAGGGGTCTGTATAAGGGTGACATGAGCCTGTTATAAACATGACATGACACATATCATGAACATTAATGAAACTGCATTCATGTTTATGACTATTGTCATGAAGTGTCATTCGTTTTTTTTTAAAGGCATACTGGGATGCAGACATGGCAAAAACCGAATGACACTTAATGTCAACAGTCATAAACACGGATGAAGTGTCATTAATGGTCATAATGTGTCATGTCATGTTTATAACTGGCTCATGTCACCCTTATGTAGACCCCTTCAAATAAAGTGTTACCGAAAGAAGAACACAATAATGTAAATAACTTTGGGACTAAACAGTTGCTGAAATACAAATATAGACACAAACACTAGCATAAAAAGGCCTTATAAATGTCATGCATTTTCATCATGGAACACAATATGTCTTCCACATCAGATAAGACTCAACATGTGTGGATACTTACACACATTAGTGGCAGTGGAGTCACAACAAAGATATGCCAGCCACACAAACACACAGTAAGTTACAGTATATAGGTTTGACAGATATATCCTGTACATGACACTGGAAATAATTACAAAATCTTAAACTTCAAATTATCTATCTAGATGAAAATGACCACAACCCTAATAAAAACATGGGTGTTATTTACAGTACATGATACTGGGATCAGTAAATAAATTAAAGTGTAAAGACACCTGTAAATAAATAGTGTTGTGCTTTTGTTACTAACAGTCAAATATATTTGAAGTAAATTAAATTATTATATTTTTATAGGTATTAAGATCTTTATCCATATTTATTAATTTAACTTAATTTAACTTTTGTTTAACCAGGGTAACCATATTGTGACAGTAGCCTCTTCCCAAGCACATGTCACAGGGTTGTAGTTGTGGATACCCATCCATACATGACACATGACACTGTATATGTCTGGATCATGCGGTCATGTCTTCCGTCACCATGTTGAAGCTGTTTCCCTCTCTCTGGGTTCGGCACTTGCTTAAAGCCTTTCTGATTTCCTTTTGAACCTGTTCAGTCAAGTAGTGATCCATGTGGTCACAAGAATACAAGGGAAAAAATACCACAGTGGTCACTGACAGTAATTATACAGCAGCTCTAAGCTACACTGTGAGTAAGTCTACGGTCATTGATTTAGACTAACCAAAAAATAAAAATGAAAACCACACTGAATCAAAGTCAGATGATTTAAAGGTGCACTATGCAAGCCTCCCCCCTACAGGTAGCGATTTATTTAAAATATAGCAACAAGATTGTACATTCTCACCAATTCATGTGGATTACTCTTCAGAACAAAGTAT
>JASCQY010145438.1:0-11837 GCA_030264315.1 Sardinella tawilis | reverse complement strand
CACACACACACACACACACACAAAGGCTTGTACAAAGAAGAGGAAGAAGAGAGCGAAGGAGAGACTGAGACACACACACACACACACACACACAGACTGCCATGCCCAGCCCTGTCCATCTTCCCATCCCTTCCCATCACTCAATACCACCACCACCACCACCGCCCCACACACACACACACACACACACACACACACACACACACACAGCCCTTGCCATAGTCCCCATACCACTGATCACTGTCATGTTGTTGGGGGATTTGATATGAACATTGAAATAATGCATGGATGTAAATAGGTCAAAAGTAATTTCGTTGAAACATTACAACGAAATTAAATTCTAAACTGAGAGCAGATTCGAAAAAGCTCAACATTTGTTTGCCTCGTCGCGCGGATAGGGGACAATCTACTCTCTATTTTTATTTCGCTTTAATTTAATTTACTGTAGTACTAGTTTAATTTGTGTGACGTCCACCCACGCAGGGCCTTTGTTTTTCACGACGGCACCTGCCCATTTCACCGCTTGCGCGGGGATTAAGTGTTTTTTTTTTCAGCGTCACACAACACAGTTTTGTCATATCGTTTCCTCGGATATGCCACTGGTAGGTGGACCTGAGTTGTCCTCTTCGTCAGCCGCGTGCTACTTTTGAATTGAAATGGGCGCACAAATCAAAAAGATGTCATTCGTTACAGCAGTTACTCATAGGTCTCTAATACAGCCCGAAAATGCCAGCCTGTGGGCGCTGCCGTTAATCAGAGTTTTCCGCTCAGCAGGGGGCTGATGGATTGAGGGGGGAAAAAAAGGGATTGCTTTATGATTTTCCCCTCTGCTCCTCAGGCCATGGATCTGGGATTGCCTGTATTGGCCAGAGACATTCCCGGGAATGCCGCTATCGTGCAGCACGAGGTCACTGGGCTGCTCTACTCCTCTCCTGAGGTAACACACACACACACACACACTCTCTCTCTCGTTCTCTTTCTTTCTTTCTCTCTCTCACACACACATACATACTCTCTCTCTCTCTCTCTCTCTTTTACACACACACACACACACACACACACACATATATTATTCTCTCCCTGTCTCTCTCTCTCTCTGTCCTTTCATCACACGATCTTACCATTTCTACTGTACATTATACAGTGGAACCTCACAATCACACACACAAACATGCACCCAGTTGCAGCACTTCAGTGCACAGTGTCCCCATGGCAAAGGCTCAGCATGTTGAGTAGGGCTTTCTTTTTTACGTGTGTAAACACTGAGCCATGTGCTAGGCTGTGCCTAAGTAAATCCTCTTGAGCTAAGAGGTCGGAGGTCATTGTGTCAAGACACACCCTCCCCTCCTGCTGTCTTGATTCCTGGCCTCCTTTAAAGCTACCGCAAGGCCTTTGCTTAAGACCTTCACCCATCCATTACCTGCTTATCAAGCCCTCTCAACACTTCCGCAAAGGCCGCCAGCTCATTATCTGACTCTTCGTCCTACAGTAACTGTGTCACAGTAATGTGATGTTCTCTGTCTACTTTGAAACTGTTAAATATGCCGTTGTTTTCTGCCTCTTGTTCTGATTCTGATTTCTGATTCATGCTAACAGAGAGGGCTCCCACAGATCGGGGAATTTCTGGAAAATCATGGAGTTTCAACAGTCTTTTCCAGACAGGGAAAGTCAGGGAATTTGACGTTTTTGTGGACAGTGGTCTTAAGTAATAACTTGCCCTCATGCCTTGTTTTAGATGTTGTGGAGGTAGTCTAGTGGCTTAGTGAACCGACCTGACAAAAGTTCACTTTCCTAGGTCGCAGCAATAGAATGAAATGCGGTCAGAGCCATGGTAAATCGTGGATTTTAGGCATGGAACTGCATTCAACATGCATTCAACTAATCACAATCCAGGGTCAGAACTGTTAGTTTTAGAAATTTACTTTAATTTGTGCTCAGGTCAGTGTCTTTGAAAGGATGAGTGTAAAATAAAGTGCCAAGACTGCTGGTGCCTGTAAAAACTTCAAATATGAAAATAAAATGCACAACAGTATACAGTATACAGAACAATATACTGTATGTGGAACTAAAAAAAAACAACTTTAATGTCAAGAATCAGTTTTTATGTTTATTCAGCCAACCTTTGGTGTGGAGGATGGTGGAACATGATTGGAACTGATATATCATTTCACCACTTCGCTTTCAAAGGGAAAGGGGAAACTAAAGTTTTGAAAACTTTTAATCATAGACCTGCATTAAAGTTTTCTATCAGCACAACGTCAAACTTCCTTTTGCTCTTGAAATGTGCAGTAAACCAGGTTGCCCCTTTAGTTGATGTTTGTCTTCAGCCTTAGTCTAGGACCTACAGTGAAAGAATCAGGAATGAACCAAGACTTTTCACCAGGTATTGTCAGTTTAAATTCATTCAGTTGCCTCAATCATCAAGGTTCCTCAGATTAAAAAAAATAATAATTTGATGCTACAATTGTTAACCAAAATTAACAATTTGATCCGCTTGCTTGTGCCTAACAAGTAATAACACCTTTCAGCTGTGCTATATTCACGGTAGAGAACGGCCTCTCTGGCTTACTTTATTATAGCGAAGGTCATTAAAATTTTGCGTTTTAGTCAGGGAAGGACATGGAAAACTCAGGGAATTTCAAGTTTAACTTGTAGTGGGAACCCTGAACAGAGCAATGTCAATGTGTAAGGGAACAGAAATTGAATAGTAATCAAATTGATTTTGTTGCTAACACTTGCTTCCATTGCATAAGTTAGAAGCCTTTAGCCATCTACTTCCCAAGCCTCTCAATGCTACCTCCTCGTCTCAAAATGCTAAATCAGTGGATTTAATGTCAGTGCCATCTCGGCACAGTGTCACCTGAGTTGCCTTAACTTCTTGTTATTTTGTTTGTTTGTTTTTCTACTGGAGGTCCCCTGCCATTGCCAAGGGTAACTCTGAGACGGTTGTGCTGTACTGTGTATCTCTTGCTCCAAGGCAGACGTGTAAACTCGTAGAGGCCCTCCATCTGTCGGCATGGGAGTGAATCTGACGTTTAGAGAGCGGCCCACTGAAGTGTAGGCTGGTGGAGCCCTGGGAGGTGCTAGGAGAAGAATCATACTGTATGTCTGACTCACAGTCACCTTATGGGTTATAATTTTGGTGGTGTGATGATGTGTTTTTGTGGTCTTTTTCGCTAGTTTTTTTTTTTCTGATTTGAATCACCCTATCGTATGTGGTCTCCCAGTGAGCTCACTGCTGCTGCTTCAGATATGTACGTATGTTCATACAGTAGGTGCACACTACCCCCAGAGGGGTCAAACACAGACAAGAACATTTTCTCCAGGACAAATAAACATACTTAAGTTAAGTCATCCAGGTAGACCATCATATCCTGCAAACAACCTTTGAAGCAAAAGCAAAAGTCACATTTAAAATAGTTGAATTGTTCACTATGATGTTGAGATTTAGGGAAAAGAAAAGAATAGAAATACAGAAAAAAAACAAGACACAAAGAAAGAGGAAAAACAACAACAACAACAACAACAGCAACAACAAAAAAAATGGAGAGGTTCCCAGCGGTGCCGCGCTAGTTGGCACGCTCGCTGGCTCTGACGTGATTGAGTTGCACCGGTGCCAGAGGATCAGGCGTTGTCAGCGGGGGGTCGGGGAGTACAGCCGGTGGTGCCCGCTAAGCCGCGCCGAACGGAGCAGAGCAGAGAGGCTCGCAGATGGCACGGGAGTCTCCCGCGAGCTAAAACCACAACCCGCGGGGACCGACATCAATGCTCATTTTCAAAAGAAGACGACTGTTCACCCTGGGAAAAAAAGACCGAGCCGCTTAGAAAGTTTCAGGAAAATCACCAAGCCCCAGCGATCAGGATTCCTCATTATTAAAATCCTTTGAAAATAAAAGGAGAGCTTAAAAGCAACACAGTGTCAGTGCTGTCAGAGTGATTGTGAGTCTTGTTTTTCCAAACATGCGGCATCGGCCCTCAAACTCATTCTGTTTCTTAACTAAAACAAAAGGGAAAAGTAAGGCTGAATAGTGGAGTGTGTGTGTGTGTGTGTAGACCGATAATGTGGGTACAGGAGGCCGTAATGTGAAGACACTCTTGCCCCTTTTCCACCACAACGGTGCCGGTGCTGGTGCCGTGCCGGTGCCTGATCTAGAACTGGTTCTGCACGTTTCCACCGAACAATGACAGGTGCTGGTGCCCAAAACCTGGCACTGGCACGGCACCGAATTGCTGGTCCCCGAAGTCGGATCCACACACACACAAAAACGTAAGGCTGAATAGTGCAGTGTGTGTGTCGACAGATAATTGTGGGTACAGGAGGCCGTAATTTGAAGACACTTAGGGTATGGGTAAGTGTCATTCACTAGTTCCCTAGTGACTCCTGGTGACCAGGTATAAGACCCATCCCAGACATCTGGGAAACAGATTGGAAAGTGCCTTTTTGTGTGTTTGTTTCTGTGTCTTGGCATGGAGCCTGAATTCAAGCTCAGCTCAGGCCTTGAGATAATGAGCAAGCCCAAGACTGGAATGGCAGAGTGATTCTCTCAATGAAATGGACACAATTGTATACACAAGAGGAAAAAAAAAAACAGAGTTGCGTCGAACACCACAAGCAAACATTTTTTATCGCTGGCTTAAATTAATCAATTTGCATTATCTAATTAGACTCAGCTTTCAATGGTTCATGTAAATTTGTCTATGGTAAATCTAAATCCTCATTAAACATTGGCCCAGTCTTGGTGTCCGTCTTCTAACAGACTCACAGACTTGAATGTGCATTCACCCTAAGTTCTGCATGCAGACTTTTGCTGAAGGGAATTAGGCCTAATCTCAGTTTGTATCATCGTAACATGAAACACAGAAGAAACATAGAAATTTCCAAAACAAACAAAAAAACTGTACAGTCTACAGCATGGCTCTAGTGCTTTTAATTGAACAATTTGTCACAAGTGGTGCCCTAGTCCTCGTAAGCTCATTCCCTTAACAGCATGAGTTAGTCAAGTCCATGAGGCCTCAGCATTAAGGTCTCAGGCAGGACATTGAGATGTGGGCATTGTTTACAAGTCCTTGGTGTTGAGAGTTCTCAGTGAGTGGGCGTTCTCCCAACGTTAGATCTGATAACTCAGACAATCTAGGCTTTTCCGCTGTCCCTGTAGAAATATAGAAAAAGGTTAAAGTAGCCCTTCGGCCATTATAACGGGTGAGCAGTTGATGTATAAAACCTACTGATCCCACTCTGAGAACTACCACTGAAAGGCTCCAAAACTGGCTGGCTCTCTCATCAGAGCGAGCTCCTGCAGGTTTCAGAGCTTTGGCTGTGTAATTGAAAGCTACTGTATCCTGCGTCCTCTGTGGGCGGCAGGTCTGTGAATATTGTACACAGCTCTGCTGCTGCTCTTACTTCCCCAGACTGCTGACTTTGAAAGAAGGCTCTGTTCCAAGCAGCGGCACCACCACCACCCACACCAGCCCGCCAGCGGGCACTTGAAAAGCCCTGGTAGAAGCTCCTCTAGAAGTGAAGGCCCCGGTGGCCGTTTGGGGCGTCTTTCATGAGAGGAGCTCCTGGCTGGTGTTAACACCTTGGCGCTCGCTGAAGGCGCCTCAGTCATTACACCTTTGCCAGGTCCCAGCTCTCCCTGTCGAGCGAGGGCACCAGGCCAGGCCTCTCCTCTCCTCACAAAGACAGAGAGGAGTTGTGGTTTTGTTGGAAGTCTTTGGGGAGCCGTCTCGTTACCTTGTTCATATTTTTTTTTATTATTATTTATTTATTTATTCTAATTATGTGAATTTCACTCCTTGCCTGATGGTTCCCTGTTAGTGAGTGCATTAGTTTGCCCGTTTGCTCCCCCCCCTCCCCCCCCCCCGACAGCAGGTGTTAAAAGTTAGCTTGTGGAATTGGCAGCAGCAGTTGCCACATCCATGCCAAACCGTGGCCAGAGAGCAGACGCAGAGAATCCAGGGCCATTTTACAATAGTGGACCGGACCCCTAACTAGCCTGGGAAACAATTAGCGGGCCAGAGGTCCTCACATGCAATGGCGTGGTGGCAGGCCAGGGAATGTCTAGGGCGGCCATTTCTCCCTCTCCTCTTTTATTTTCCCTCCCTTGTCCAAGCCCTTCCAATTGAGACGTTTCCTTGGATACCAAGTCGTCCCGGTAATCAGTTGCCAAATGAGTGGAAATTTAAATAGTTTCTGAGCGTGCAGGGTTAAGCAAGGACACGTCAGACCTTTCTGACAGCGTCACGCTGAGGAGTGGAACAAGTGGACGCTGCAGTTCCTAGTCTTCAGTGCTGTTAATCACGAATGCCCCCACTGTCACATTAGATTAATGCATGGCTTAACACAGCATGCCAAAAAATAAAGAAGCAGAAAAAAAAACCCACAGCCCCTGGGTAATCTGCCGTTTCGTCATGATTCAGTGCCTTATTTAAAGTCCTTTGTGAGATGGCAAGTCAAGGCAGAATCAGTGGCCAATTTCGCTGCCTCTTTTTGGCTCGGCCTTGAAGTCCTCGGAATAAACTGACCGACACCCAGTCTCCCTTTTCAATAAGCCGTGGGCAATTCACCTGAGACAACACCAGCTGGAACTCAGGCAGTGACTTAAATTGAAGAAACGAAAACAAGTTGATAAGGATTTACTTAATTATATATTTATTCATTTGTTAAGCACTAACCGAAGTTTAGGGGGAACTCATAAATGACAGTCTATGACTGTTCAGCTTACTGAAATCAGGCAAGATATTCTACAGTCTAATGTGTAAGACTGAACATCTTAGGAGGACCTCCTTCCAGCAGACCAATAGACTCCTTAATATGGATATGCTTGCTATTTAAAAATAAACTCAACATAAAGATTTATTTGTTAATATTTTGTTAATTTGTATATACATTTATGTACTGTAATTATTTAGCTTTACATTATTATTACATTATTACATTACATTATCAGGCTGTGAAATCTACCAGTCCCACATATCTTTGCAAATTGTACACTGTAAATTATGGTTATGACAAATAAATTAACTTGAGTTTGATAAGCTAGTCTGCTTAGTCACCTTCCCTTCTCATGAGTTTATGCTATTATGCTTCCTCTTCAGGAATTTGTCTTGATGGCCAAGCAGCTGTTGGACGACAGGCTGCTTCGTGAGAAACTAGCCCAAAATGGCAAGCGCTACGTGGGTGAGCGGCACAGCTTTGCCCAGGAGAGGAGAACTTACCAGGAGCTGGTGGAGAGCCTGCTCTCATAACGAGAGGAGAGGAGAGGAGAGGCTCCTGAGCTGTTATGACTACAGAGGGCACAGCAGTGTCCTCTTGAGTGATTAGTTTACGTTTCAAGAGAAAAGAAAATTACACGCTAATTTGCACTAAGGTCTATTCTCTTGGCACCCCTCAAAATTGGCCTCCTGGTCAAAGCATTTTTAATCAAGGTTTTTTATTTTATTCTTTTTTTTTAAAGAAACATGAAAAAATCAAGTTTGTGCTATTTGACAGAACAAAATTATTCTGCCTCATTTAATACAGACTTTTTTCAAAGTGGGGCAGTACAATCAAGTACTTTTCTTACAGAGAGGTGCTCTAGGACCAGTGAACTTAAAATCCATTCTGACACCCTCTCCTTTCACTCAGCTTTATCACAGTGACAGGTTCCAAGGCCAGTGAACTTCAGATCTGTCCATTAACTCTCATCTCAATGGAGCTTAACATCTGTTGACTTTTCTTGCTCCAATGCAAGACCTGTCTGGCACTCCCAAGGATCTCAGGAATATGAAGCATACAGACCACTGGTTTTTAAGATGTGGTGTTTTCTTTTTCAGTGTCTTTTTTTTGGTGAAAATTAAAATCTTCCTCTGTTCTCTATTGTATCTGTGATTTTAAACAGTGATGAGTTTACAAGTAAAGATTCATATGCGGCAAATAGCTTTTGCATTGTCCAATCAAAACTAATAACCCAAAGACGCGCATGCCTGCAACTCATGCCATTCTTTATGCAAATCCTATTTGTTTTATGAGGCACTCAGATCAAAATGCGTACATGTAACTGTATGGTGGATGTGGGTTTAATTGTGTCTTAACTTAATGACTCGTGCATTGACAAGGGTTAGCGGCCATGTATGAAGTATGACAGGGTGGAAAAAAGGTTTCCGACCCTGATGGCATGGCCAGTGGATGTGGTCTCCCGGCAGGGAAAGGCCATTTTTAGGGTCATTTAAATGCAGTCAACCAGCTTTATGCAATTCTGTCAGCAAGCTGTCATACAGTGTTAGTGTCTTAATTTTCTGGGTATAGCAAACTATCAGGGATTCAGTCCACTGGACTTGTATTCTGTTCCTGTTTACTCTCTGTGGAAGTACTGTGTGGACATTGCACCTTTCACTTGCTTAGCTATTTGGGTTACCACAAATCTTTCTGTTTCAAACTCAATACCAATACCCAGAGAAATATATTATGTTTGCTTCAGTGTGAGGAGAAAATTGGCATAGGTCAATTTGAGAGGCATTTGTAACTAAATCTGGGTGCAAAAAGTCCTTCAGTAACAGTAGTTTCCATGTTAAACCAGCTACTGTATATTTAATTTAAGTTGAGTGACAGCAACATACTATTTTTAAAATGTTTACTCAGAACATGCATACAGTAGGTTTACAATGTTTCCATTTGGGGGCATTATGAGTTCAAATTCATTCTCTGTCATACATCTTTAGGTCACCTCTGTTATTGTGTGCTTCATCTTTCTTCACAGTGGAAACAAATAAAGGCCTATTAGATCAGCATCTTTGTGTAAATGCTTCTTATTCGTCCATCTCTGATGAAAATGAGTGAACTGGTTTAAAGGGATGCACCATCATTTTGGGGAAATCAAATGAGTCATTTTCCAAGTCGCCTCCAGCTATGCTATGCTCCAGCCTAGCAGAGGTCATTGAATCAGATTAGACCATTAGCATCTCACATATTAGCATTGTGCTTAAAAGTGACTAATAATTTTGATGTTTTCCCTAATTAAAACTTGACCCTTTTTGTACTGATTGAACTGTAGGCTACTGTACAGTAGTTAATGTGGCATCTAGGTTTTAATGACATGAATTATACTCTCAATCTGGCATAATTATAAAGGCACTTTGCAACCTCTAATGAGAACAGTGGCTTGCACTACATGACTTGGACACATGGAGGGACAATTTTCAGAAATCACAGAGCAATTTTAATCAGGAAAAAAATATCAGAATTCTTTGTCACTTCTGGACAAGACGCTAAAAGGTGAGATGCTAATGGTCTGGATCTGGCATATCCCTTTAAATAAAGGCAGGGGCTACGTGAGGTCTTGGCAACCAGGCAACTAGGCAATTTAGTTGAAAAGGTCAATAGGAAGCCGTATCTAACCATGAGAAATGTCACAATTTTGTGAAATGGCCAGAACACACTGTCCACAATGTTTGAAATGTTCAGTTCAGGCTCTATCACTTGTTTTAAGACTATTTTACAATATAGGCAAGTCAACAGTATGGCAAACATGTGATTTGAGCTTGGAGTATGATCATCATCAAATAATAAATATTTCATTTCCAGTAAAACTGAACTTGAACTGAAATGTTGTACTTAAAAACTGTGTCCATGTGGCCATCTCCCTGACATTTGAAAAGCACCACTTGGCAATGATGCACAGGCACACATCTTCTCCTTGAATCCTCATTCATTTTTCATTTCCCCAGGCTCTTGCTCAGACAAACCCAATATCCTAGAAAAGGTCAGAAGTCACAGACAGTTCGGAAACTTGGATATACAGACAGACCCTGACAGAAACTCTAGAGTGGCCTGTATGAATGTCAGTCGGAGCAGATCGAGAATCCAAGACGAAGATCCTGAGATGACATTTAGTGGAGGAGGGGGGAATGTGAAACCCGACGGACGGCTAAGCAGCTAGCAGCCAATCCCCACGGGCATCACCTGAACATACAGTAGGCTACATACATACCGCCAACCTACCATTCCTTCCATTTGCCTTCACATACTGTAGGATGGCAATGCAAAAGTTACAGGGGCACATAGCCATTTGGAATTGTTTAGGATGCTAATGTTTGTTTTGTTCTTGTCACATACATGCCCTAAATGGGGTGAGGTTTGTGAAAATATATATATATATATATATAGTGTGTGTGTGTGTGTGTGTGTGTGTGTGTGTGTGCGCGTGTCTGACTTTGTCTAGTACTCCAGAGAACCAAGGAAGTGTGTTTGAGGGTATGAATAACTGTCTATTGCCTGATCTTGGAAACAGGACCCTGCGACTTTAACTTAAACATCACCAGTAATATTGACAGGAAACTGTCCAAAGATTTTAATGAAAAAGAAAAAATAAATAATCAAAGCAGTCAGTACAGAAAATGCAGGATGAAGACCAAAAAGAAGTCTGTAACTGAACAATCTATACAACATCCAGACATAAGAAGCACAGAATAATAGCAAAAAGTCTCACAACAGATTTGTGCTGTTTACAGATGCATACACCGGTGAGTGTGAGTGTGAGTGGTGCCTCTTGACGGGTGACGGATGAGCTTGGCATACAAATATGTAAGGACTAACAGAACACATATACAGGTTGAAATACCTTATGTAAGCATAGGTTGTTAGTGCCTTACATCCACACCAATAACCAAAATATTTCAATTTTTTTAAGATTTAGACTTTCTCTCTCACACACACACAGACACATACTCTTGCTCTTTTACACACACACACACACACACACACACACTTAGAAGTCAGTTTGCCTTAGACAACTGATATCTCACAAATGGAATCCCACAAGTATATGAGTCTGTGTCTTCCCTCTTTTCTTCACATGTCTGTGTAGTACAAGTCCAGTAGCACGTAGAAGGCCTTGGTAGAAGTGGTGTGGTTCCTCTTTGAATCCTCCCAACCTCTGCAGGACACAGTGGGGAAAGCGTAGGCCTTGCTAAACCCACATCCAGCCCACTATCAGTGTGTATAGTACAGTACAGTACGCTCCACTCACACCCCCTGTAGAAAGGCATTGAGGTGACGAGACACAGAGCCAACACCTTTGGAGAAGAAATTGAGGAGATTCTCTTCCCAGTCCATTCTCCAGTCTCCATTCTCAAAAGACATGCTGGGTTGTTGAGTTTTTTTCGGACACTGGCCTACAATTGCACACAAGCTTTGTGACCATTTCATTCCAGTGAAGTATTCCACGGAAAACTTTTGTTTCGTTGTTCATTTTGGTTTTGTTTCGATGCCCCTCCCCACCCCCCTCCCCCCGGGCCTGTGCTCCAATCGAACTGTCATAACTTGGTTTTGGTTATGCAAGTTATGTCTAGACCATCACTATTCACACATAGTCGACACAAAGCAGGCGGGGTGGCTGTTGTGAATCTGTGTCATTTTGGACAAAAGCATCAGCTAAACATCAGTAGAGTACAGTATGTTATGTCAAGTTAGGACTTCCCCAAGGGATAATATCATATTATGGACATTGAGGCCCCCGTGAGTGTGATCGCTGTTCTTAAAAGTCTAGACGTTACCGCTGAGTCCTTGGCATCGTCCACTAAAGCTGCTCCAGACAGTCTGAATCGGGCACTTGGGTGTCGCTCTCCCCGTCGTCGTTCCCGCCACCGCCGTCACAGCTGAACGCAGTTCCGCAGTCCGACGACTCCTCCTTGCCCACCCAGTGGATGCCCCCGTGGCCGTTCTCGCGCGGCGGCAGGTGGGGCGACTGGCGGTCCAGCGAACCGAAGGTGGTGAACTGCACCCGCTTACGCTTGCTGGTGGGGGAGTGCAGGGACTCCCCCCGCGCCAACCCCCCCGGCCCTCCCCCTCCCCCCCTCGC
>JASCQY010145352.1:2500-7500 GCA_030264315.1 Sardinella tawilis | reverse complement strand
CGCCGCACAGCTGGCCTCTGCTGAAAGCAGCACCTCACGGGAAGAAGGAAGAGGGCAAACAAATAAACAATAACAGAGAGAGTGACAAAAAGAATGGGGGGGGGGCTAAAGCTAAAGCTAAAGAATTGAAGGTAAAGAAGTGAAACAGCTAAAGTAAGCTAAAGAATTGAAGCTAAAGAAGCGAAACAGCTAAAGTATGCTAAAGAATTGAAGCTAAAGAAGCAGCTAAAGAATTGAAGTCTATGAAGCTAAGCAGCTAAAGAAAGTTGAAGGTGGAGCAGAGGCAGCAGGAATGCTGAAATGACAGGCCCTGGGCCTGGGCAAGGTGGGGTTGTGGTGGGCTGGGCTGGTCGGGGCCGGGCAGGGCTGGGCTGGGCTGGGCTGGGTTGCCATGGCGTGCTGTGGAGCGAAGGCCACAGGAAGAGAGCGGCGTTTGGCTCCGCGGAGCGCCGGGCACAGCTGATTAGAGGACGCCCGCATGGAGCAAATTACACCGCCGGGATAGACGCCCAGAACTACGCGCACACACACACACACACACACACACACACACACACACACACACAAATCTTACAAACACCGCACGTGCACATATCATACACACCACAGCCACACACAACATGCCGTAGCCACACACATATACATATACACTCACAGGTCAGTACACACCAGCAACACACACACTCACACACCATAACATCCCTTCACAACATATCCAAATATAGGCAATTGCACAGAAGACAGACAGAATTGTACCGTGCACACATACACACATGGTCTCTCAATCCTTCGCACTCATGCCCAGAGCCCTGTTTCCTGCTTGTAAATATACAAGTGTGCCATGCAGTCGGGAAAATACACTGACAAAAATCGAGAAAAGTGCATGTGTGTGTAGGATGTCTGTGTGACTGTGTGTCTTTGTTTCTCGGCTGACCTCCCAGGAAGTAGCAGGCCTGACCCCAGCACTAGCTATAAAAGCAGAGCCCTGGCAGGCCCGACATTGCTGGTCTGTAATACTGCCGCTGCTCCCTGCTGCGACTGAACCGTCTGTTTCGGTCGTACTCGCTGGAAGAGTCACTTAGGCACCGTCTTCCACACGACTGTCCAACATTTCTTTATTCGATCTCATAAGAAAGTAAAAATTATTGTCTTTTTGCTCCTCAAAAGGCAAGTGTGTGTGTGTGTGTGTGTGTGTGCGTGTGTGTGTGTGTGTGTGTAAAGGCAGCTCTGATTCTTTTAGCTCTTTCTTTCTTTCTTTCTTTCTTTCTTTCTTTCTACCTCGCTGTCACTTTATCCTTGTCTCTTTCTATTTGCTCCAGATTGATCTCTTTGCCTCTGGCCTCCCGCTGCCCTCACATTGAATTTCTCTCTCACTCCTTTCCTCCCCTCTGTCTCTTTCCTTCCCTTTTCTCCCCCCAACGCATCTTTTCCTACCCCTCTCTCTCTCTCATTCTCTCTATCACTCGCTCTCTCTTTCTGTCTCTGTCGTTTTTCTCTCTCCCCTAACCCCCCTCCCCCTCCCAAAATCACTTTTCCATCTGGTCCAACCTCCCCTTCCCCTGTTCTTCTCCTCAGGTGAGGCTGACTCTTGAGACGGCGGCCCCAGGAGGCGTTGGCGGCAGCGGCGGTTGTCCGTTTCCCGCTGGGGACGAGGGGGTCAGAGGTCGCGGCTCGCCAGCCGTCTCCCAGCTCGTGCGTCTGCTGTGGGGGGAGGACACGGTGGAGCTGCAGATGGCCATCGCTCACATTCCCCACGTCGTCATGTACCTGTCGCTACGTCTGGACACTGAGCCCACGCACGAGGAGGTCTGTACACCACACGCACACACACACACACACATATTGTTTGTGTTGATATGAAACCTTAGGAAATGCCCTTGTGCAAAATTACATTTAAACACTGTCAAACAAGCACATGCATAATGTGAAGCAACTAGATTGCATTTTGTAAAGACCTCCCTGAACCCTTTTCTGTAAGAGCTCTTAAACATCCCCAGTTGCCGTGGTATGCATGTTTGAGTTGATAGCTTGTGAGTGTTTGTGGCCATCTAAATTCCCAGGCCCAGCATGGTTGCCTGGTTGTATGGCTTGAAAGGTTAGTCAGTGGATCAGCTGAAGAAACAGGAGAAGGATGAGAACAATAGTTTGAGTGGTGAATAATTCACAGCCGCCCAGGACCTGTCTGCTTACTTGCACGGAGCTTAATCTGAGCATACACTGCGATTTTTGGCCCATTTTGCCACGATTTTTCAGTCGTGCGACAATTTTGGAGATCGGGCAGAGTTTTGGCTGGCATCGTGTAATGTACATGGGGTAACGAGAAGCGATCAATACCTCACGACCACCTCCCGATCGATCCGATGAATATCAAACCTGTTTGAAATTCTGTCGTCCCTCGTGAGGGTGTTCGCACAGTTTAAGCACAGCCATGACACGATTTCCCTATGAAGTCAATGTATTTCTCTGTCGAATACGATTGGAAAAGTGAAAGTGTACTGAAACCATGGCGACAAGTGTAATCTGACGTTCTCACAATAAAAGTAGAGCTGCGCAATTTAGCAAAGCATTGCATCTTAATGCAACATTCAGTTCCCGTACAAAAAGAACAATAAAGCACACGTCTCTCAAGCCACCTGCATGCTCATTTCAGCTCACAGGAGAGCGTATGCAGCCATAACTTGCAGGTAATAATCTGATAGATGCCAAAGCAAGTGATTCATAGAAATTAGGGGTGTAAATCACCACCTTCATGGCGATTCGATACTATATCGATTTCTCAAACTAACGATTTAATTATTTTCGATACTTCAGAATTTTTCACAATACGATTCGATTCGATATGATACGATTCAATACTCAATATTTTTTACATTATTTACAAAGTCACACTAAACTGTGAAATGTAAGTAGGCCTAATACTGTTGTTCTGTCCTCAGGTTTAAGCACACTAAAAGAAATTTTTGTGAATTGTTTTCTATACATTTAATTCATGCTAAATATATGCAGTGTAATGGAAAAGACACAGGTATTTTGTAAAGAAACGGTGAACTCATCATGAGTACTATAGTGTTCAAGATTCAGGATTGACTTTATTGCATCTCCTCATACTACTGTTAAAGAGTAAAATTCTTGCGTGTTGGTAGCTTGACTCACAAAATGTCAAGGTCTTGCAAAAAAAAAGGAAAAGTTTGGGAAAAGTCTGTTTTTTTAGTTGACAAAACAGCAAGCAAACTTGCACGTTTACAACACTGTTTGGGATCCACTTGCTTGTGCTCTATTCACCTGCCTCGCGCACACACACACACATTTTTTTACTAACTGACTGACTGACTCTCTCTTTCTCTCTCTTTCTCTCTCTCTCTCTCTCTCTCTCTTTCTGTCTGTGTGCCTGCCTGCCTCTCTCTCTCTCTCTCTCTGTCTCTCACTCTCTCTCTCTCTCTCTATCTTTCTCTCTCTCTCTCTGTAGTCTGCATTTAGTTCCTGATTCCTTGCTTTTCTTCCTCACAGTTGCTCTTGAATGCTTGTGCACAGTGCAGATCCTTCAGAAGTACACTTCTTTTTTATCATCATCTCTCTCTCTCTCTCTCTCTCTCTCTCTCTCTCTCTCTCTCTCTCTTTCCATCCATTCTCTCATGGGCTGCTGTGGGGTGCAGCATGGAATACTAATCAAACACACAAAAGCCAAAAGCAGGCTTACTAACCCCCAACACAAAGACTGTGCTTCTGCACTCTGAATGTGTGTGTGTGTGTGTGTGTGTGTGTGTGTGTGTCTGTGTGTGTGCGTGTGTCTGTGTGAGTGCTAGTGCACGTTAAACTTAATGAAATCCATGCCTGCCTGCTATCTACAGATTGGTATTTTGTGCAAGATTAGGTCCGAAATGTTAGCGGGTGTTCATGTGCGGTATCAGCATTGTGACGAATGTTTTTCTCCATTGCAAACATTAGTAGTTGCTAAGTGGAGTAACCTGCTGTGCCCTCTACCCTTGGTGGTTCATTTATCAGTCTGTTCAGCAGATAGGCAACATGTGTGCACACACACGCACATCACTCTTTCTTTCTGTCCCCCTCTCTCTCCCTCTTTTTCGCACACATACACACACGCGCATCACTCTTTCTTTCTCTCCCTCTCTCTCCCTCTTTTTCGCACACATACACACACGCACATCACTCTTTCTTTCTCTCTCTCTCTTCCTCTTTTTCGCACACATACGCACACGCACATCACTCTTTCTTTCTCTCCCTCTCTCTTCCTCTTTTTCGCACACATACACACACGCACATCACTCTTTCTTTCTCTCCCTCTCTCTCCCTCTTTTTCGCACACATACACACACGCACATCACTCTTTCATTCCCTCTCTCTCTCTCTTCCTCTTTTTCTCACACATACACACATGTGCATCATTCTTTCATTCCCTCTCTCTCTCTCTCTCTCTCTCCCTCTTTTTCTCAAATGTATACACGCGCTAGGCACATACTGAAGATCATGTAATCTTCTGAACTAGATAGTGTGTGTGTGTGTGTGTGTGTGTGTGAGTGCAGCAGGAGATCTTGCACCAGTACCCCCTGTCTCACGTCATACTGAAGATGATTGTGTGTGTGTGTGTGTGTGTGTGTGTGTGTGTGTGTATGTGTGAGTGTGTGTGCATGCAGCAGGAAATCTTGTACCAGTACCCCCTGTCTCACGTCATACTGAAGATGATAGTGTGTGTGTGTGTGTGTGTGTGTGTGTGTGTGTGTGTGTGTGTGTGTGTGAGTGTGTGTGCATGCAGCAGGAGATCTTGTACCAGTACCCCCTGTCTCACGTCATACTGAAGATGATTGTGTGTGTGTGTGTGTGTGTGTGTGTGTGTGTGTGTGTACAGCAGGAGATCTTGTACCAGTACCCCGTGTCGGAGGCGTCCGCCCAGCTGAAAGGTGTGAGGGGCATCTTCCTCACGCTGTGTGACATGCTGGAAAATGTCACTGGGGGGCAGATCCTGAGGTGATTACGCACTCACA
>JASCQY010145323.1:7500-11848 GCA_030264315.1 Sardinella tawilis | reverse complement strand
TATTTGACATATGTCTTAACTCGTTATCATGTTACAATACACCCCAGGTCCATATCACACCGAACCTCTCCTTTAAGGTTAACACAGATAACCCGTAAAAAACCCCCAAATTGATTAGTTTAGTAGCGATACAGCAAAACAAGCTTGCAATAAATTCCCTACAGCCTATAACACTCAAGCCCAGCGAGAGCGGTTAGATTCAGTGCTGCCGATCTGCACTGCACATCACTTCCAATCCATACAAAACACATCTTGTCCGACTGCCGCCCACACAGAAACAGTCTCCATATGGTGCAGCCTACAGAGGGCTTGACAATGTGCATATGGATCCCTGTTCGGCATGTGGGGATTGAGCTTCAGGAGGAGCGAGGGGCAGGTAGAGCAGGTAGAGGAGGCTATACGGTAGAAATGGAAACAGTTGTCTGGGCTTACTGGACTGTATTGTAGGTCCATACAGATCTTGTCTCAGTCACTGTAGAGCTCACATGAGCCCACACAGTGCGGTATGTTTGAGTGCAAACATGAATAAGGAGTCAGTCTAGGTAACAGAAACCAGGGACAGATAAGGGATGTCATATTTTTTTGTATAAATCCATTCATGGATAACTGGAACCCAGGGAGAGCATGCGGATGGTAATATTTCATCTAGAGAAATGATATTCCATCATTTTTTTTTTTTTTTGCGCGTCCATGATTGAGATGATTCAAATCTCTAGTCACCTCCCTTCAGATTGCTTTTCCTCCTGACTTTTCCCAGTCCTGATGCTGACATGTGGTATTGCAAGCACACAGTATAGGGGATGACAGGGATGCAAATGCCACCCAACTGGTGTGGAAGTGAGTAACAGGCAGCACTACTGTAAAGCCCCCTCACTGTGCCATGTTCCTACTTGTGCTTACACTGCAGGGGCCGAACTTATTGTTACCAGCCACTATGATGCAATTCGCGCACGCCCACATCTCTCTCTTGTCACTGAGAATGAATACAATGCAAGGATGGCCAATTCTCCTGTGCAGGCTGTGTCGTTTGCTTTTGCTGCAGGACAGAGAGCTCAGAGAGGCTGGGCGACTGTGGCTCGCCCGTACAGTCAGAGCAGAGGGGGCAAAAGCGGAGCGAGAGGAACAAACGTCCGTTAAATTTCATGTTTCTATTTTCGCAAGGGGGAGGGCGGCAAAATCCCCCTTAATGCAGACCAAAGTCGAGCCCTCATACGCTAATACAAAAGATTGGTTAAAAATGTATATTGTGACGTGCCAATTTATGCAGACTGGAACTATTTGCGTTTGCTCCCATTGAAACATACTGTGTTGCAATATTCCATGATCTTTGGTAAGAGTGACCCACTGATTCATCAGCATGAATGCAATTCATAGCCGGGGCCAAGCCAAGGAGAGGGAGATGCAGGAGTGCTGTCTAGCCAGCCAGGTGATGTATCGGGGTCCACGTGCATTTTGTGAGAGAGCGAGGGAGGGAGCAAGGGAGTGAGTGAGTGAGAGAGAGAGAGAGAGGGAGAGAGAGAGAAAGAAAATGGGCCTGGACAAACAGAGGCTTTAGCCAAATGGCACTGATTTGAGTCTGTTTCCATAAAGCACAGGCCCTTCAGGCCTTTCCTGATTGAACTTAAACAGGCTGGATCCCCAATTCGATGGAAAAATCGGCTATGAGGGCATAAGCGGACGCTCTAAGTTATGCTTGGACATAGCCAATGTTTCCACTTTCGCTTCATTCTAGACCGGTCATTTGGGGCAATGTCCATCAGACAGAGTCAGACCTCCACACTTTTGGCATGCTGAGCAAAGGCCCATTAAAATGTCTGATATCATGGAAATGAAAACTAAATGACTGACTTTCAATAGGTTTTGTGGCTGCATTCACCACAGTCCATAGCCTAATGGAAGGCCAGAGCTCTTTCATTTCATTCAGTGTCCTTTGGCAATAGAAGCCGTTGGTACAGTACAGTACAGGAGGTTGGTTGTGATGAGGGTAATTGTGGCCAGCCCAGCCCAGCCCCTTTGGCTGCTGCTCACTCAGGAGTGTGTTTACAGTAAGTGATTCCCTCCATATAAGAGCATCTGATCTAGATGCAAATGTGACATTCAGATAAAGGTATACAGTACAGTCCTCTATGATTACCTTAACACAGATCATCAGCTTTTAAAAGTCAAACTATATTGCCTCAAACAACAATAAAAGGATGGTATTTCTCACATATTTATGCAGATTTGCGTGTGTGTGTGTGTGCTGTGTGTGTGTGTTTTGTAGTGTAATGAGGTCTAGGAGAGACAGAGTAAGATGTGAAGAAAAGATGTATTTGTGCATATGAAAGAGACAGAAAGAAAGGTATGTGTGTGTGTGTGTGTGTGTGTGTGTGTGTGTACGCCTCCTCTCTCTGACCTGCTCACTCATACTGTTGATACCGTCTGGCCCTAGCAGGTTCACTGCCTGCTTCACCAGGTCCGTCCTGCCGCAGTTGAGCATCCGGAACCCCAGATCCTGGAGGAACTTGGCCTCCGTGGAGGCAGCGTCCAACTTCCTGGTCGCACAGAAGCAGTCATCAGCTCTGTGGGGGACAAAACCAAACAACCACCCCCCAAACAATACACCGATTAGAGCCCCTGCAACTCCACCTCACACCTCACCCCTCATACCTCACCCAGAGATGGGGATGAGGTAGGTAGGGCCAAAAATGATCACCATTCACAGTTAGCCTCGTTAGCTTGGCTTTAGCTCAATGGTGAGCGGGCACCCCCCCCCCCCCTCGGTGGGTGGGGCTGCACCGATGAAACACTGCCGGACTCCCCGCTCCCTGAGTGCTGAGCACTCATAGCACGACCACTGCAATTTACTGCCAGCACTATTGTAGTGCTGACTAGAAAAAGCGACCACTTGCAGACCCTTTCAGTGTAAAAGCGTAAATAGTCATCATTGCCCATTCAGTGTGGATCTATGAAATGACTCACAGTAAGCCAAGCATCTACAGTATAGAGTGTGCATCATTTCCATACGTTACAGTCTTCTGGAAGTCTTTCGTCGTGTTCCTTCGCATGAGAACGACATATCTAATATTCTATTTGCAGATGAGTGGGGTGCTATCAGTGAACCCATTCAGGAGTCTGTTTCCATGGTGAACCTGACCTTGGTAGCCTACTCGGCTATCTGTTTTCTACAATGGTTTGAGGAAAAATACTTCACCGAAGTGGTAACAAAATAAAATGATTAAAATCACAGTGAGCCCTGGGGAGAACGGGCACAGATTACAGAGAGAGCATGGCTGTTTCAATTGCACCCTTTATGCATCAGAGCGTGGTTTTATAATATCTTTTCACCCAGGATAACAGAGCCAGAGACCGCCTGCACTTTTACATTATACAGCTCTCATTTGTAACCTTAGAGATGTAGAGATGTAGGCTTCATGTACAATACATGTACTGGGTGGAATATCATTTAGCAGGATATTGCAGTGCATTTAGTTATTCACTAACATTGTTTGTTTGCGTGTGTGTGTATGTGTGTGTGTGTGTATGTGGCTGCTCATTTGTACAACACCCAGCCTGCTAAAGCATTAAGAGTGTATTTGTGTGTGTTTGCTCATGTGTGTGTGTGTGTGTGTAGACGTGGGCCTACTTTAGTTGCCTGGGTTCACAGTCCACTCCGGGCAGCAGGAGGCGAGCCGCTTGCCGCACATCGTCACTGTCCACCGAGAAACTCCTGCGATGCTCGGTGTGAGCCACCGCCACTCGGATCCACTCCATCAGGGGCGGCAGTACCAGGAACGGCCTGCAGGGGGAGGCACAGAGCAAGCAAGACTTTTATGAGGGTTTTTACAGCATGGTGCAACACGTCGCACTAAAATCCTAATGACCTCTTCGCCACGCCATAGCTCAAATATATAGAGGTGGGCAGGAGAAGTAGGCTAATGACTTCAGTGACTAATGAATCAACAGCCCAGCACAGGGGCAGCCATACTGACTATGGATGATGGGGATGTAGGGAAGGAGCTGATAGGAGTTTATCAATACTGGAATTGTTGTGCATTCTGCTCATCAGTCCGATTCTTTATCGATTGTCTTATCAATTCCTTACAGTTGGGAAGCCAGTCTACAGAAGTTTCCAGAATGAACATAGAGTACTATAGGCCCATAATGTGGCCTATACTACCATAGTGACTACAGTATATGGAGCTTATTAGAATGAGGTGATCAATGTAGAAGTGGGTTGTCTATTTCAGTGTCGCTTTTAGAAAGATGCATAGACCAAGGTCAGAAAAATATACTGGAACTGACGGCATTAAAACCGAAAATTTCAGATGTATACAATTCCGGTTGATTCAGGCATTTAATCTCGGGT
>JASCQY010145310.1:4805-19905 GCA_030264315.1 Sardinella tawilis | reverse complement strand
GTGCAAAGTGACTTACATTCTATCAACGCAGGGAAATAAAATCTGTGAATATCATTAGAATGGAAAGACCTTCGACTTCATTGGACTTTACTGTTGCCTCCCTAGCTTTGCTTTGGGCAGATTCAGACTGTGCTGTATAGAGAAGTACAGAACCTGAGAGGAGCACAATGAAGCATTTATAATATATTACATCACATTCATTATGGATGCTGACACCTGCACAGAAGAGTTATCACTTCTCATTCCCTTAATGATTTATGATGAATCCTCCACAATATTATTAAAGCGGCAAATGTCCCCTGCAGTATGTGTGAATTGCAAATGCTGCTTTAGGGAGTTATTAGCATCACAGATAATCATAGCATGGCACAGATCTTTATGGTCATCTGGAGACCAAGGTATATGGTATGTATTATAAATATAAGCCCTGGAGACAGTCATTATCACCATTAGTTTTTTTTCCTTAGTAGAAAACTAGAGTTAGCCAGGCTAGCACCACCTAGTGCTTCGAGGTGTAAAAGGCCCTTTCGCATCCGCATTGGGGCCTTATCTGTGCATTGCAAATACCAAATGACAGGCCTGGGTGCATTAAACACAAGTAAACAACAACAAACAATAAACTACATCTAGCAGAAATGGAATTGTCTCATAACCTGGTCTAAATATTATTACAATTTTTGTTATCTGAAAGGAAAACAATACAAGATAGATTGTGTGTCCAGATTCCGAATATTCCTACATCAGTTTAGTTTCAGCTTTTAACTGTAACTATACTGATTCATTAAACATTGAGAATAGAAACATCAGTGATAGCCTGTCTTGGTTTCCCTTCCTGACAGCCTGACATTCGTCATGTCCTTTAAGCAGCTCGCGCTCCACAGAGTGTAGTTAAAAGTTCCTGTGAATCGTGCCCATCTCCTTCTCTCCCCTAGGCCTTATCAATGCTGATCGTGCCCAGTGGAACTATATGTAAAAGAGAGCTGTGAGTTTGCCGTGGCTCTGGCTCCCTTAATTAAAGTGCAGCCACTGATGTGAATGGCAATTAGAGCATAGGCCTACCCAGAGAGGAGAGCACCAGCGGAGGCCAGCCTTTGTTCCTTAAAATAGCAAGCATCTTCTGGTGCATTTTGGTAATTTGTAAGAAGATTAGTTAATGCTGCGAGTGATCAGTTATTGCTACGATTGGTATCTGATATAAGCCGTAAGATCATAGTTATGGAGTAGCTTTAGTTGGGGTGCACACTTGAGCCATTTCAGGAAATTCCTTTGACAGCACCAGTAAGAACACATGCTTAATTAAACTCAGTGGAGGCTTCATTAAATTACAGTTCATGTCAACTCAAATAAGAGCTGTGTTAGAAAAATGCTTGTATAGCCCAACTGAAGGACTGGAATAGATTTCCTTGCCCTGAAATGGTGTGATGCGACCAAGAATATACTACACAAATACTACATAACAGCCTTCATGTTCTTTCCCTGTTCTTATTGAAGGTTACAACCCTCCTCGAAGTTTGAGAGGGAATATAGCTCTTTCATTAGATCATTTGTGAGGCCGCGTGATCAGGTGCTGTCAAGCTTCTAAGTTCAGCCACCATGACAGGAGTAATAGTGGAGTATGATGGGAGTAGTGATGGAGTATAATGGGAGTAATAGTGGAGTATGATAGAGTATGATTGGAGTAGTGATAGAGTAGTGGTGATGAAGTGGTCCAAGGCCTTATACCTTTCCAGTGCTGCTCTGTTAACTCTGATCTGACCATCAAATGGCCTCTGATCAAAAAGGCCATGATGGATGTGATTAACACCAGCCTCCATCTTGGTTTGAGTGTGTGTAGGGTTGGGGCTACGGTGAACACACTCACCCACCCACACACACACACACACACATCCCTCATCCACACACTCAACCATAACTTGGGGCACAGAGACATCTGCAGATGTGATGACTCAACATGTAAGCTTCGGTCCCTTCACAGAATCTGCCCTGTGTCAGCTCCCATTAATGAGAGCAAGAACTAGACCTGGATCTGCAGCATTAATTGGGCTTGCTTACGCACCGGGCCACCGGCTGCTTCGTCAAACTCAATTTGGCAGGCTAGCGCCAGTGAGACGAGTCAGAGCCACGCAGCGTAGTGGGCCGGTCATTAGACGAGCAGGAATGTCACCGATGGTGGACCTCTGCGAGTTCCACTGAGTCCTGCTGAGTGTCAGACTGTGCCCAGATGTCATTCATGTACCTACTGTGCTACCCGTGTTCACACACTCCCCCTCCCTCATGCTGGATGACTATATTTGGAACTGGTGGCATATCCATCTGTCAGTCAGAGCTCCTTGTATTATCAGCTGTCCCCTATAAATCTCTATCTCTCTCTTTCTCTTTCTCTCTCTATGTCTCTCTTTCTCTCTCTCTCTTTCTCACTTGTTCCAAAATTCTCAGTGCTTCTCACACGCTGTGACATGATTAATTTGGGTACACCGACGGTCCCAAGGAAGTTGCCAGGCGAGTCCTTATGGGGAGGTCAGTCTAGTTTGCTTGATTGGTTCATTCTGAGAGCACTGGATGGCCATATTGCCGTTGTCATTTGTCACTGAGGGCTGTGTTTGTCACTTTCAAAAAAGTGGGCAGACTGTGTGGTTTATGGAATGAAAACTGCCGAGTCACTGTTGTTTTGGGAAGTTAAAAAAGAAAAGCATCCAGTCATTGTAATAAGTAGGAGAAGCCAGGAGCAGAGTGATTGGCCATTTGATTCAATTACAATTTGTCAGCAGTGGTGATTGCCAGCACCAACATCTACATACAAACAACCTTAAGTAATTCTAAAGGGAATTATACGAGAAAAAAAAGACCATTTCATCTTAATCTATTCTGAAACAAGTATTTGTTAAGTAATTGAAAATAAGCACGTTTGGTTTGATGGATTCAAACCGTTGGACAGGCCATTGGCAAACACTCCGGAATACTCTAGGGGTTCCGAGTTCCAAACTGCTTCCAATGGCCCGGAGCCAATGCACCCAGGAATCCAGCCAGAGCAGCTTAACTGGACAGGTCTAGGAATAGAGCTGGCAAAAGAGGCCCAATCAATACCAATCTCCATATCAATCGCATTATCAAATGCCTTTTTGCCATGGCCACCCAATGCTACTGATTTGTGGACATGGTCAGGGTCAGAAGAGTGTTCTGGAAGCAGTCATCAGATGAGGCATGGATTCACAGAGTGTTGAGCCAGAGGGGATGCCAGCAGTGGCGTGCGGTGAGGTCTGTGGCAGGGTAGGCAGTGGCCACTCACATATGTAAATTCCGACCGTACACTTACAAATATTAATATATTTTCATGGTAATACTACCACTTAAGAATTTTACAGTATAACTGTTCTCATTTCACCATGAGGCCACTATGCACATCCTACAGAAGCTGAGAAAGCCTAATTGATGACTACAGCTTCAGTACATCTTTAAAAAGGGGAATGTGAAGAAAATACAAGAATATTTCTTCAAAAACATGAAATTTATTGTGACATTTTAACTTATGTACACACCACCATTAATCAACTTCTCATAAACATGTAAAACTGTATAAAGCATTATGAACTTGCAAGGCCTACATAAGTTGTTGGCAACTCTACTGTAAAAGTACATTAAAGAACAGCCAGCATATCACTGTGGCAAGACTACTGTATGCACATTCGCTCAGAGTCCGCAGAGGGATGTTTACTGTAATCATTTCCAAGTAATCTCTAACAATCTCCAATCCGAATGTTATCAAGTAAAACAAATCAAGCCCAAGCAATCCAATTAGAGTTGAACTGATAAAGTTTATCTAAATTATGTGCATTTACATGTATGCATTTACAGTAGCAGATGCTTTTATCCAAAGCGACTTACAAAAGAGGATAAACATTCAGACTACAGCACAAAAGAAGTAGAGTGCAGGAGTGTAATAAAAGTGCAGTACTAAAGAGTGAGTAAGAGCATTACAGGTGTTTGAAGGAGGAGCGGGTAGCTGTTGCTCTGGTAGCACTTGGAAGATCATTCCACCAGCGTGGAACAACCTGTGCGAGGTGTTGGCCGTGTTAGACAATGTTCCTTTGAAGAGCAAAGTGGGGGGTAACATAGGGCTTTAAGAGGGTATTAAGGTAGATGGGAGCTGATCTATCAATTACCCTGAAGGCCAGCATTAGTTCTTTGAATTTGATGCAAGCAGCTAAGGGTAGCTTGAGGAGTTTAATGAACAGAGGTGTGATGTGATCAAGCTGCATTCTGGATCATCTGATAGGCATTGCAATAGTCAAGGCGAGAGATAACTAGGGTCAGGGTATGTTAAAATATTTCTGCACATTCATGGCAAATGGATGGTTTTTGTATCTGAACTATTATGATGACGCTGATGTTATGATATAAACATAGCCTATATAAACATTGATGAGGTGATCTGTTATGTGGATTCAGTATGTAGGCCTACATGTTACTGGCTGAATCCCATTTTCTCCCCAAACCATAAGCCCTGAGCCCTCAAACACTTAATTGGCATTAATCAGCCAATCACAGCCAGTTCATGCCAGTTAAGACTAAGGGTTCAGGGCTTAGACCTTAGAGAAGACATATGGATTCAGCCTGAAGTAAACACAGCAATAACTTGAGATGAATGAACATGAAAAACAGGGTTTGTGGCCATAAAGCGGCTGATTGTGAAGAAAGCCAAAGTAGGATACTAGTATCTAGGATACTAGATTCCAGTTTAAAGTATATAAGGGTTATGGGTCGAAACCAAAAATAGCCTAGTTTTAATGCAATGTTAGTGTTTAGCCTGATATTACAGACTGATATGTTTCACAACAGTTGGTGACAGTGGCCTCTGAGGTCCTCAGTATCTTTAAGGGCCCATTCACACCAGGTGCGCATAGTGTACGAGCATCACACCTGTGTCTGTTTTTTATTTCACACTATTCATGACATGTGTGTCTTAGGTGCGGCTCACTGCAGGGGGAAAAAGTGTGTCAGAAACTGCTCTGTGAAACACTGGCAACTCCTCAGCATCCCCGCATTAGAGACAACACTGTGAACACACACACACACACACACACTCACAGACAAACACACACACACACACACACACACACAGTCTCTCTCTCCTTCTCACACACACACACACACACGCTATGGAAGCAGTCTACACAAGCCCTCAGGCGCCAAACAAAACAAGAACTTCTGTCTAACAATGCCTGTAATCTCATCCTTCCAAGCTACATCATTGTTTTATTAAGCAGAAAATATTTTTTGTTATTTCTCAACTGACATCCAAACAGACAATATTCTTCTAGCAAAACCTGGTTGTGTTTCGTATCCAATGAAAGCGAAGCGACATTCCTCTATGACCTTTCAGCAACAGCACATGGGATCATTAGCGATCTTGGTGGCCACTGTCAGACAGGTCGGCCCGTGGCGTGTCGCCGTCTCTGGAGCTGTGACATTCAGACGAGAGACTAGCCGCCGGCACTCCCAATGCTCTGTTGACATTTCACTTCCCCTTCTCCTCACTTATTTTGCCACACACACACACACACACACACACACACAAACTGGCACATGCACACCGATTCACACATACACACACACTCCTTCTATAGCGCTATACACATATTTGTCACATACACACAAAATTCACACACACACACACACACACGTGAGCAGGCCTATGCATGCGTTTGTATAGCCTATGCGTGTTATTTGTGTCTGTGCATGTGTGTGTGTGTGCGTGCATGCGCACATTTACAGACAGAACACTTAGTATAACTTTGGTCTCTTGGTCGAAATGGTTGCTAGCTATACAGTACTGGTACTTTATGTTGGTATGTAATAGGCTTTGTACCTTAAAGGCACAGTATGTAAATTAATGATAAAATGGCCCTGATATATCACTAATATATCACTGATCTCTGATCACAAATCTCTGACCCATTACATTGCTAAGAACTGCATTTGGTACTATCATGTTGCTACCTGCTATTCAATATAATATTATGGGTCACTGCTCTGGAACTAATTACCATAGTATATTTTTTAACTGTTATGCTGCAATCATGTTGTCTTGTTTTTGCGGAAATATGGACATTTTTGACCCTAGGCAGTTGAGTCCCAATAATTGCCCAAGGTTTCTTCCTATTTTTAACTAATCCCACATAAGGGAGTTTTTCCACCCTTTACTTATCTGATTTTGGGAACCTAGCTGTCAACCACTTGTCTGGGAGGTGGAAGAGGGGATGCCATGTCCTGCAGCATTGCGAACGTGATTACCAGTTTTGGCCACAAACTTACTGTTCCTTTAAAAAGCAGAACAGACAGGTACACACAGACACACACACACACACACACACACACACACACACACACACACACACACACACACACTATGAGACTATGAGAAGCAGCAGGTGTGCTTGTCTGAGTGAGCGCACGGCAGTGCGAAAAGCTGCTGTACTGCCATGACTGGCAGATAGGGAACTGCTGTGACCCCCTTTGCCCTTCAGGGCTCCTAGAGTACCCAGCCAGAGCAGCATCTGCAGCTGACACACACATTAGCCTAACAAATGAGCAGCAAACATGGACAACAACACTGACCAATCACACCCTCTCTCTCTCTCTCTCTCTCTCTCTCTCTCTCTCTCTCTCTGCATCAGTCTGCATTTTAATCACTAGAGGTACGTCATGATAAGCAACTTGACATTTGTGTGCTCTGGCATTTGGCAAGGTGAAAACAAAAGATTATTTGGTATTTGCTTGGTCAAAGAAGAAAACCCTGTCAGGCGTATCTGATAAATGTGTATTCTTTCATAACAAGGCCTAAGCACAGCGCTGATTGTACACACCAGGTAGTAAATGCTCTTCGTCATCAGCAAAGACAGACAAATTACATTCCAGCACAAGCCTACATGAAAAATAAAGAATTAAAGAAAACAAGACGGATTTAACACTAATGCCAACAACACTGTGCTGTAATTTTCTGTGAGCAAAGATGGCGTGGAAAAGTTAGTGTTTTCCCATTATGAGAGGGTAAACAAAGAGTTAATCCTGTCAGCATCTGTGGGAAACGGTTCACACCTAGCCTTCACACAAGCCGCCTGGCTGCTAATGCTTCAGCTGCAAACACTATGATTTGGCCTCTTGACCCAGACAGAACAACAAATCAAATGCAGTATATGTAAATAAATATGTGTATGTGTGTGCTGTGTATGTGTGTGTGTGGGAGAGAGAGAGAGAGGGAGAGAGAGAGGGAGAGAAAAAGAAAGATAGAGCGTGCACAGGTGTGTCGCTTCATCGAATAATAGCATAGCTTCAACCAAGGATTACATGATGGTTTATCGATCACCTCTCATGTCTGTAGAGCCGAGGCAATCTGCAGGCCAATTTACCCCCCCACACCCCCCACACACACACTGCTCCAGACCACCTTGCCTGGTGGGTCAAAGGGACGCCACTCTGGGTGACATGCCCCAGTGCACTCTGGGAATGAATCCTCCACCCCCATCTCACCTCTGTGGCCCCACAACAGACTTCCACTTTCTTGACTCCAGTGTGTTGTTTTCCAGGGCTTGCTCCTCCTGTGCTTCTCTCTGCTGCCAGGCTACCACTGATCTGAGAGCAGAATGAGAGAGATGAAAAAGTGCAGCTCCAGAAACAAAAATTCAGCACTAATTAACATGTCCATTTTTTCAGCTCACAGACTATAAATCTTTCTGCGGTTATTAAAACTACAAACGATTCTTTGTATTAATGTTTTCTGAGCCTCGCAATTAAACATTTCTGAAATATTTTTCATTGCCACAGCGTTTGTGGTTTTCATTGCTCGCTGTTGTTGTTTCAGTTGCTTCTGTTATTAAAAGTGGCAAACACCAACCAGAAAGAAAGCATCAAGGAGAGCACAAATAAATAATAAAAGGAAGATGCACCAGAGGAGAAGCCACACTCACTGCATGACATGGATGACTGAATTCCTTTTTACTGCATGCAACGCCTCACCTCAAGTCATTGCATTTCATTTTTACGTCTGGTACCGTTAAAAGTCAGTTAGGCCAATAGACGCCATTCAGTGAAACTGACCCAAGAAAAACACAGTGAAAATAGACTGCAAAATGAATCCAATATGCTGCTTATCATCAAACCCAAACCCCTATAGGCTACGTGCTTTCCTGTGAGCCAAGAACATGGGCGGTAATCAGGCATTAAAATCAAGCATTAGGCTACAAAGCTGCTACATGAACAGGCATGTGTTTTAGCATTTTGCATTGCGTTTAATCATGACTGCTGACATTGAAATCTACCATTAAAATTAGGCCAACGTTTAGATAATGTAGCAACGGCACATAACATGATATTTCTAACGCCATATGATCAGCTTTATATTAACATCCAATCTATTATTTATTTTAATGAAAGCAACAACATTTATGCCGATGTAAAGAAAAATAGCAAGCACTGGTGGTAGACTGGTCATTTGCACATAGGGCTAGTGGCTATCAGTTTTCACATGCCAAAGCAGATTTCAAACGCTAACGCTAAGTGCAGCTGAATTAACTATTAAGAGCGAGAGGTCAATAAGCAATGATCTTTGCTATAGCTTACCTGTATGACTTTGTTCTTGTACATCTTGATTAATGAACTACAGGTGCTTCCTACTGTCAATCAGGCACTTGCGAAAAGTACAACGGCAAAGTTTATGTAGAGACGTTTTAATAGACCTTTTTTATCTGACTCTTATATAGGCCTAATGTGCTAGCCAACTGGACCGAGATGCCAGGCATCGTGAAAAAGCTGGAAACTGAAGCTAGTAGGAAGCCTCTTCGTTTTATGATCATGAAAATTCGGGTGAGCTGGACAAACAGTGATGCATGCCTTAATTGCATAGCCTCAGAAATAATTATTATTGTAAATATTCCTGAAAGCGTCCACTAATGGAATAGTAACCTAATGACTGAGTGCTAAAAAATTCCACTATCAGATATTTATAAACTGAAAGTTGAGAGTAAAGTAGTCTAGTCAATTTATTTGTTGTTAATCCCCATTTAAAAAGAAAATAACTTCAAAGGCTATATGCTCATATAATGCAAATTTTATTTTATGGTGAGGTTTTCCGTGTCTGTCAGCAAGGCTATGAGCCAAAGATCCTTGGATAGGCCTATGCTTTTTTAATCCTCTCTGGCGCTGAAACCAATGTAGTTGCCTGCGTCCAGAACATTCAATGACGTCATAAGCATACAGCTACATCACAAACGAAGGTGAGCTATAAATACAGCTGCTGCTCCTGAAATTTGGCATTTCTTACAGCAAGAGGACAGGACACACTTGCCTGAAGAGCAGAGGAGTGAAATGGACCCAGGACACTGGAGGCAGGAGGACATAGGCCACTATCTTGTGCCTGGCTGGAGGTCACACAAGGCCAGGGTTCCCCCCCTTAGACTTTGGGCCGGCCCAGGATGGGAGGACTAAAACCCCTCTGGAAGGGAAGCTAACACCCCCCTACCCCCATTTAGGAAGCAGCCCTGGCTTTGGATGAAGCCCAGGTCTTGGGGGATACCATCCTAGGGGGAGCCCTCACTCCACTGGATCCCCTGCTTCCCTGGACCTAGGAGATTCCTAGCACCAGACCCTTGGATCTTCGGGGGTAGGGCTGGACTTGGACCATCTTGGCCATGGGCCACCTTGGGATAGGAGGGGTCAGAGGATATCCCTTCAGGAGTAGGGGGCTCATAGGTGGCAGTGCCTGTGTGACAGGATGGGGAGCGTTCAGTATGGGCAGCACAGAGGATTTAAGGAAACTTTCTGGACTTTCTGGAAGACATGGAGGGAACATCCGCAATGTCCATGCCCAACTAGGGGACACAAGGGCACATCTCCCCTGGAACCCCTCTCCAAAGGACCTCCCCATCCCTAGGGGAACATCAAGGGGACAGCCACCCCCTCCCCTCCAGCCCCTCATTTCCCAATTTAACACCCCGCCCCGCCCCCAACCCCCTATCTTCACCCCCTATGAACACCCTATCTAAGGCCCCTCCACACCCCCACCCCCCACGGTGCCTTGGTGACACTCTCATCAACATGGGCACATACTGTATAAAGAGTGCACATTGCACACACATATCTTACTAATGCCCCCTCCCCATGCCCCAAAATGTCCAAATGTCCATGGCCCCTGGGAGTTAGGTGGGACGTTAATCATTAATGCCCTTTGAGGGGGGACATGACATTTTACCTCCCTGGGGAGACAGAGCTCCCCGGGGTGTTAGAAAGGGTTGGTCTAAGGATTCTCCCTTGTGATGATGGTAGTGGGCTTGGGGAGAGGTCACCAGCTCTCGGCCCCCCCATCCCTCACCTCCTCCAGTTCCATTTTTTTTTTCTTGTCTACTACTGGATAGGCATGCTGGGAATTTTTGCCCAGAAACTGGTGTGATCTTGTGGTTGAAATAAAATAAGCGATCCAGTCCAGTTCTTAGAACAGAATGTGTTCAGCATGCATCTTTATTTAAAGCCCATTATGATGTCAGTGAATGGCCGTGATGTCACTGATGTAAATGCACTCTGACACCACAAAGGAATCTCAACACATTTACGTTAAATTATGTTCTTTACTGTTGTATCTGTAAAAGAGACAGTATATCTAAGAGATAGTTTTTTAGATTAAAAATAGAGTAATTAAACTCCAGTCTGCCATCGTAATCCACCCCTTCACCTTCCTGAATGCACCGTCACTTTCAATGTCCTCAGCTGCAGTGGCAGTGGCCAGTGTCGCCCTTGAGGTGTCTTTGCGGATAAACCTGCTCTCCTTAGCCCTGCTCTCCGCTCTCCTTCTCTCAAACAACTCTCACCACAAAGCAGCCGAGGTCCTCCGGGCAGCTGTTAGGGCAATGGAATGGGCCTCGGGCCTGTGCATTAATTGAGCTGAAAATCCATTTGAAATGAAGCGGGATGCGTCAAAAGACGGGAGGATGAGTCTACCGATTTGCCCCTATGGTAACGCAACTCTCCACCTACTTTCGTTTCCATTACTCGGTAGAGTCGAGAATCAATACACAGAGCTGCTATTACAGCCTGAAGAAATAGAAGAGGCCACTGTTTCTGTTACCAGCTGAATAGTTGCTCAATTGGCAGTAATGTCAATCAAAAACCCGCAGTTTGCCACTTGTCTTTTTCAAAGCACTGGCTTCAAGGAAGCTCAGAGTAGCGATGCTGCAATTGTTGTTAAGGTCCAATCCAGGAGAACAATCATGATTTTTTTTTTCTCAAGGTTGCTGCAAATGAGCTGCTTGGCTGCATGTTTTGTGATTGTTGTGTTCACATGGAGCTCTGAGCAGCTATAAGAGGTACAATCTGATTAGTGTTCAATCATCTCAATTATGACTAATTAGACACCACAAATGACTTCCCGTAGATTATTCACCATTATTCAGATGCACGGTTTAATTGATTGTCACAATAAAAAAAAGGTCGGCATTGTCATCCTCAGAGGTCTCCAAACATGCAATTTGGTGCAGATAATGAGCCTCCTCTGTTTCCTACAGGGCACCGTGACTGTAAACAGCTCATTAGATTTGGGATGAGTAGGTTAATAATGTCATCATATTGATGCATTAGGCCTACAGACGCATGAGGAAAAAAGGTTTCCCTTTTATGCACTGAATTGATAAGCATATCAAACAACCCACCAGAATCCAATATCAAAACATGAAAAACAACAGACTCCCCATTAAACATTAATTCTGTAAACATTTAGCCACACCAAAAGAGAAGTCGTCGGCACTGTCCTTCAATGTGGCAGACACCATGCAATATTGAGCAGTCATTGTGGAGGTGAGGCGGCGGTTTAATGACGCCATTCATTATTCAAAACAAGTTGACTTGCAGACAGCGGAGACAGCAGAGACGGGGGGAGAGAAAGCGGGTCATAATGAAGACTTTTAAGTGCCCCTCCCCTCTCCCCCCAAGCCCCCAGCCTACGTCCTCTGTGTTTTCATTGGCAAGGTTACGGTGCCACACCCTGCTGATATACAGTATGCCTCATGGCTAAGTAATGGCTGGAGAAGGTTGCTGTTGATGTAGATGCGATATGTCTGCATAAATGAGCCTAAGTTAAGTACATACACGTAAATGTTAATCAATGCAGCACACAATTTGTGTATGTAGAAACACAGTCACGTAGCACAGAGATTTTATTAGCAAAATGCCACGGCTTAGTGCTCATAAATGGTTACAGGCACAACATGGACAAATTCAAGAGGGCTAAACAGACTATAAATATATACAAACAGAGGCAAAGAATATTAAGTGATATCTTAGTGTTTACTGCCAATAAAATGTCTGTTGTAATAAACACACTCCACTATACATGAATGTAAAAATATAACACTCATACCATTGCAAATAAATTAGTAACACACACATGCACACAATCAACTGTGATTGTCCTAATCTGTTCACAGCCTTCAAGGGACATTAAATGGAAGTTTGGTCATGGTGCTCACTGAGACAATGAATGCGGCATAAAAAAGGCTCAGACATACAGTACAAGGGTTTGGGTGGTTCCACATCAGGACGGTCTGGACTGGTTCAGCATACCGTGCACACAGATTTCCTGCAAAGAGCAACATGTGTCTTCAAGGGTCTGGGGGACACCAGTTGTGTGTGTGCAGGATGCCTCACACCTCAGCCGTGTCTGTGTGTGTGTGTGTGTGTGTGTGTGTGTGTGTGTGTGTACTGTATGTGTGTGTGAACAGTATGTGCACAGAATGTTCCTAAGCGGTCTGGGGGGCTCCACATCAGCACAGCAATGTGTGTGCAGGATGCTATTCAAGGGTCTGGGCCACTGGGGGCCGTCAGCCGTGTGTGTGCAGGATGCTGTAGTCTAGTCTAATGGGTCTGGGCTACTGGGGGCCGTCAGCCGTGTGTGTGCAGGATGCTCTAGTCTAGTCTAATGGGTGCCGTGTGTGTGCAGGATGCTCTAGTCTAGTCTAATGGGTCTGGGGCGCTGGGGGACACATCAGCTGTGTGTGTGCAGGATGCTGCAGTCCAGTCTAATGGGTGTGGGGCGCTGGGGGCCGTCATCCGTTGTGTGTGCAGGATGCTGTAGTCTAGTCTAATGGGTGCCGTGTGTGTGCAGGATGCTGTAGTCTAGTCTAATGAGTCTGGGCTACTGGGGGACGCATCAGCCGTGTGTGTGCAGGATGCTGTAGTCTAGTCTAATGAGTTTGGGCTACTGGGGGAAGTATCAGCCGTGTGTGTGCAGGATGCTCCTCATGTCTGTCAGCACCATGGCTCTGTAGCGGCGCTCCAGGCTCTCCATGAACTCCAGGTAGCTGCTCACCTTGAAGCCAGAGATGGGCTCCTCCTGGATGACAAAACAGGAACCACACATTACTGTATATGCACACACTATGACCAGATCGATATCTCTCTCTTTTTCTCTTTCACACACACACACACACACACACACACACACAGGCACGCACGCATGCACGCACACACGCGCACACACACACACACACACACACACACACACATTCCCACTATGAATTGATCTCTCACTCTCACTCACACACACAGACACACTCTTGTTAGAAAATAAGAAGCCCTTCTTCTTCTGTCAGTTCTCACACCGTCTCACACGGTGTCTCAAATCCAGGGTTTTCTTTCTCGAACCGGCCTTCACCCTCACCTTTAGCCAAACCAGCGCTCGGCGCACGGCACACAGCATACAGCATAACAAAGCCCCGTCTGAACAACCATCCACAGTTCCATCCAGAGATCAGCCTTCAAAAGAGTTTAGGGCTTCGACATTCAAAGCCACTGTGAACTCTCCTCTCAACATTCATGCCCATATTTTCAGCCAGCCAGCCAGCCAGCCAGTTCCACACGTTAGGACGCCAGGAGACGTTAACACACACCAGAGCCCAGCGGAGCTCATCAGATCTATAACCTTTTGAAGGAAGCGAGGCGAGGCGAGGCACAAACCACGAGGGAGATGCCGAAATATTACAGTCTTTGCAGAGTTTGTTTTGTTGTTTTCTAACAAATGAGGTAAATGATAACCAGCATGCAGAGCATTTTAATTGAGCGGGAAGAAAAAAAACAAAACAAAACAAAACCAAACAAAAAAAAAACATCCCAATTAACAGGGCGCTGTTGTGAGCATGTAGACAAATCACATTAGGTCACCGTGCACCATGGCAGCATTTCAAGGACTTCTTCTCATTGTACATCCACAGCAGTCTCAAAACAATCAGGTTGTGTTGTTTGTCTCTGAGCAGGCAGGCTCCTGTCACAGACTTGAGTATTAATATCACGCACGCACGCACACACGCACACACGCACACACACACACACACACACACACACAAACACACACAGAGCCTCTCTCCCTGTTCCCACTGTCAGTTCTAACAGTAATGATGATTATGCAGTACATCACTGTCAAGTGGAGGAACACTGCTTAATTGCTTTGCGCAATTAAGGGTCAAGTTATCGTTGAACGGAAGGTGACATCGATGGTGTATCTTCCTGCTAAACAAGGGTCAACTGATATTGCGGGCAGTGTAGCACAAAAACATACGTAGCGTCCGATCAATAGCCACACGCACCACTTCAACATCCACTGAATGAATGACTGTACAACCAAGGCCACCATTGTAGATACTGTGAAACAAAAAAAGGTTGCAATCTGACAGAGGGGACAGAAGGCAGCGGCAGCGGAATTTCGACACCTTTCATTGTTACATTCTGTCTCAATAGAAAACACTTCCATATTATTAAGTAAAGTGAAATACTATTAGAAAGAGCTTTAGCAAAAACACTTTCTCTGATGATAAAAAAAAAAAACTGACACAGGCATTGGGGAAGAAAAGGCGGTGTGTGTGTGTGTGTGTGTGTGTGTGGGGTGTCTTTGCTTTATGAAATGCTTTTGTAGGGGCCCTTTAGAATATGCCGAGTTGGCCACAAAAACCTATGAAAGTATTGCGCAGTGACAAGCAATTAGGTTTGAGTTGTGCAGACCAAAGATGTGTGTGTGTGTGTGTGTGTGTGTGTGTGTGGGGGGGGGGGGGGGGCCGGACGCAATTCA
>JASCQY010145263.1:10000-11853 GCA_030264315.1 Sardinella tawilis | reverse complement strand
CTCTCTCTCTCTCTCTCTCTCTCTCTCTCTCTCTCTCTCTCTCTCTCTCGCTCTCTCGCTCTCTCTCTCTCTCTCTCATCTGTGGTGTCCGTCAGCTAATAGGAAGCACTAAAGGTCACCATGACTGACAGTGGGAAACGGAATACAATACTAGGTGCAGCAGTGGGAGTTTGGTCTTTTGTGTCAGGCAGATTTGTCTAGTTTGATTCCCTCTGTATGTACCGCTGTGTGTGTGTGTGTGTGTGTGTGTGTGTGTGTGTGTGTGTGTGTGTGTGTGTGGCGAATGGATACATGCTTCCATCCACACATGCAGACAAATATGTATCCAGTGTGCTTGCACCTCGACATGTGCACTGTGTGGCTTCCAGATGATGTATTGGCTTTCTTGTGTGTGTGTGTGCGTGTGTGTGTGTGTGTGTGTGTGTAGGTGTGTGTGGTGTGTGATATGTGTATATCTATGCACATGATTAAGTTTTTATGATTTTAAATTGGCACGTTAACAAGATGAGAAACTAAATGTTCTTAATATGAGATAGCATTTCACTAAACAAAAACAAAACCAATACCAGTGATGATGATGATATTTGCAGAGAGCAGAACAAACAGCGACTGTTCAAATGTTGCCAATTAACCATAGGCTCAGTGTTTGCTGAACAAAAAAAAAAGCCATTTCCTGTGACTTCAACCAACTAAACAATTTGTTAACGTCAATCTCCTGATGGCATTTCAACAGTCAAGACCAACACTATTCATCTTACCTCCCCATGTGTCAATTGCTCTCCTCGTATCTATCAAAGATTGGCACTGACGCGTGAACAAGATAAACTAGCGAGTTCCACAAACTATGAAAGCTAAACTGGCAGGGTAAGCCTGCATGTTTGCCTGTAGATGTTATGTGCATATGTACATCCAGTATGTATGTAGGCCTACCTATGTATACGGTACGGTATGTTCACATACAGACACATCAGTCGCAAGCATGTTATACAGAATTGATGGCATCATCCAATCAGGGAAGAGAATCCCATTGTTAAGGCATATACAGACACATTGGTTACATATCAACTGATATCACAACTTGTGTTTCTATTGGCTTACGTTATCTCATAGTCTTCTATTTCTCTTATAACCTACCTAACAAACAAACAGGGCTCTGAGAGGGATGTGTTAGCGTGGCAGCGTGTTAGCGGAGTGATTTTTGCCTGTCTGAGTAGATGCAGATACCGAGAGGAGCAGCTTGGCGAAGCTTTGATTGGAGGGTCCGTAGCCATGGCATTTAGACAGTGATTGCATCTTTACATTACGGGCCGAGCAGCCTGTTTACAAAACACCCAGAAAACGACAAGAGGGAGGGAGGGAGAGAGGGATTGAGGGAGGGAAGACGAGAGAGAGAGAGAGAGAGGGAGAGAAATAACAGGCTTGGGGGATCCAAACTGGGACGTGCCTTCCTTTTTTTCCCTCTTCCTTTCTTTCGTTCTTTTTTACTCCTCTATTTATTCATTCCATATTTAACTGTGCTGTTTTACAGCGGAGGCGGGGGCCGTGTGTGTTGAGTGTGTGTGTGTGTGTGTGTGTGTGAGGCGCGTGTGTCAGGGACTCTGAAGGAGGACAGAAAAGGAGGAGTGTTTGAGAAGTCTTTCACTGTAGTCACAGAAGGAAGAGGAAAGAGAGTGTGTGTGTGCGTGCGTGCGTGCGTGCGTGCGTGCGTGCGTGCGTGCGTGCGTGCGTGCGTGTGAAAAAGATACTGCAGTTGAACAAGAACACAGACAAACAGAAACACATGAAGAGAGAGACATAAAGACACACAAAGCAAGAAAGAAAGAAGGAAAGAGAGAAAGAAAGAAGGAAAGAGA
>JASCQY010145263.1:0-5000 GCA_030264315.1 Sardinella tawilis | reverse complement strand
CCTCCGCTCACCCCCGCACACACATGCATATTCATGGTACTAGTCTCGTCTCGTCTCGTCTCTCTCTCTCTCTCGCACGCTGGAAACACATTCGAATTCATTAAAGCCGACACCTTTGCTCCCCGGTGCCGACGGCACACAAAAAGTCATGATTGCAGCTATACGTTGCGAAACGGGGCACAACCGATTTACATCTCGGGGACGTGGCACAGGCCGCAATGGGCGACTAATTGAAAAGGTTCCGTCCTTTGTGGTTTGCTTGTGAGCGATGGGGCGTGGCATGGCAAGGCACAGTTGGTTCCATTTAAGCACTCAAATGGCCAACATGGCACAAAAGGTGCAATCACGGTCATGACAGACGGACGTGTTTGTGCTACGTTGGCACAGAAATGGCTAACGTGGTATCAAATGAGCAAACTGTGTTTGAAGGGCGGACACGTCTTCCCCAGACGAGGTGCAAAGCACAGGTGAAAATCAGAACACTGCCAACACAGTTAACGAGGCCCACAGGGTACTGAAATGTGACAGACACACACAACACACACACACATATATAGATTAACTATGCTGTAGGCACAAGAATCCCTTGGTACAGGGGAAAAATAAAACAAAAGGATGAATGCTAGTAAGCTTTAGTAAAAGAAACACATGCAGACTCTCTCTCTCTCTCTCTCTCTCTCTCTCTCTTACGCTCTCACTCTCTCGTGCTTACACACTCAAACATACACACGCACACGCACACACACACACACACACACACACACACACGCACACACGCACACACACACACACACACACACACACACGCACACAAAGGGTGTGATGGTTTGTTGTAGCTGAGAGAAAGGGCTTAAAGGGAATGCAATGGCAGTGAATGGGGCTCTGTTTAATTAATGGTGTACAGCAGGACTCAGCAATGCATTCAAGTAGCGGTCAGCGACTCTAAGCAGTTTGTAAACATGTAGCACTTTTTTTTTTAAAAAAACTTTCAGCTAATATCCCCTCACGGTCCACTAGGTCTCCATTATCCAAGTACACGGTAAAGAAAACAGCGGATTATGTTGCCCGCATGGCTCCTTAAACAAACAAAGCCGGTGCAGGCTGTCCTTCAAACAGCTACAAAACACTGAGCCTCATTCACCAACATCCTCCTGAGAATTTTTCTAAATTTGTTCTGAAGAAGGTCCTCCAAAAACTAGACATAAACAGATAAGAAGCCATTGGTGAAGTCCAGATTCTTAGCAAAAACGGTGTATGTGCAGTTTAAGAACAGACTTCTTGGTAAGATAAATTGGGGAATAAGGCCCATTGTGTAAAGCTTCTCTACATGTCCGTGTTTTGTTGAGCACTTGGTTCAAATACAATGTAAGCTGTGTTGGACAAGGACTGTGAACAGGACATGGATTAGTGGACAAGGAGGAGGACAATAACAAATAACCGAAGACAGAAACACTCTGATCAAGAAGCCTTTTTTTCCCCGACCTGCACAAAGGACTGCTGTATGTCAGACAACAGCATACAGCAAGAACTTCACAAAGCTGACGATCTCAGCAAGAACAACAAAAAAGGCAAGTGTCAGTCTGTTTACATGCAGAGGAGCATGTTTGTGTATAATTGTATTTTGTGAATGTGGTGGGTGTTTTTGTGTGCTATAAACAAAAGGTAAACAATTACAAAGTTATGCAATAAAACCGCACACTAGGGAAATCTTTGAGATCCGTGCATTGCCATAGCAACATGGATGTACAGTACTCCACCGCTCTTTCGCAGATTTTTTTGATGACAAGAGATGATATGCATAATGCCAAAATGGAGAAGAGGCCATATCAGATCAATATGGCCACCAGCTATGTATGTGGTAAGTACTAAAATTTTGTACCCAATTCAATACTCAGTTTTAATATTGATTAGTGTATGAGTACCAATTTTTTAAACCCCTAATCCAGCATTTCTCAAACTGTGGGGCACGACCCACCATTGGGGCATGGAGTTGCTGTAAGGCCAAAATGCATCATGATGCTTCAACATTTATTTCATAATCAAATCATAATCTAATTTTAACATTTCACACCATGCGGCAAGCGTTCTGCCAGAATCCAGCGAAGACCGTTCTGGAGGATGGCTCACTGCCATCAAGGAACAAGGAAGAGAAGGTCTAAACACATACCTCAGTGTCATTTGCAGACACCTCCCTCTTCTCAGCCGAGTTCATCCTGTGCTCAACTCCCTCCTCTTTGTCTCCCAGTCTAAAAAGACACCCAACAAAAGAAACCCAACGTTACAGGGACTTGAAAGAAAAGAGGGAAAAGAAAAGAAAAAGAACTTGGCCCAAGTTTGTGACGACGTCGTGTAATGTTTGCCATAAAGGTGACAAGGAAAACAATTTCTCCCGGAAGCGGCAAGCTTACGCAGCAAGAATTGACACCTGGGAAAGATTACCCTGGCGGCCCCTGTCCATCACGCATGTGGCGACGCCATTTTCGCAAACACAGCAGGCCTGGGCAAAATGTCATCTGTCACGCTGACAAACAAAAAGTGTGTAGTTGCCATCTGAGGACGATCTACACAACCAGGACTTGTGTCACAAGATATTTTTCTGGATAGAAGTCTCTTGGATCACGCAGCTTAACTTCAGACTTAACTTCAAACAGGGCCAATTCCATGCAAAGTGGATCTTTTTTGTCTTTTTTGTCGTATTCATAATGCCAATAAAATGTGGCATATTTATATGATGTAAATGATTATATCATTTGAGGATTAGATGTATTCAGCTAGAGGTTATATGAAAAACTGCACACTATACAGTATTTAAATAATAATAATAATTGGTCATGTTCAGCCAAATGTTTTTTTTGTTTTGTTTTGTTTTGTTTTTTACACATATTTTTCTGTGCAGCTCGAGACGCTTCCTCAAACAATTTGCTAAGTGAAAGAAGCAAATCTGTTAATCCAGTGAAAATTGGTTGGGAAAACACAATAAAGGGTAAAGTTCAAAGGGCAGGCTCATAGAGGCAAACTAAGCGGCAAGGTGCTCATTGAATCAAGAGTGTCGGGGCATGCAGCCGGGCGTGTGTCTGATATCGAGCTTTTGTTTCTAAGTAGTAGCCCTCTCTGGAATCTGGAGGGAGTCCAAGAGACCACAGGCAAGTTATGGAGTCCTTTGTGTGGGAGGGCTTTGGTTGTCTAGCCAAGTCTGAATGATTTTTATTTGGATTACAGCTGTTTATATATTTATTTATCTATTTATGTTTTTTTTTTTTTTCTCTCTGAGAAAACACTACCGACTTAGCCTGGGCTCCCTGACACCCACATCAGTCAAGATTGAGGTTGGGTCTAGCAACGAGTTATTGATCATAACCAGGGGCATAACCAGCATGACATTTAAATTAAACTCTTACCAAGGCTCTTTGGAAGTGCAGCATACAAATTTATGATCCATCTCAGTTTACCCAGACTACTACCCAGGCTGGGTGGAACTGGGGTGGACTATACATACTCTTTGCCTTTAGTTTGACTAAAGTTGAGTTTGCCTGACTTGAATTCAGCTTACTTGGCTCAAAAGACGTAGTCAGTGCACTGTGCAAAGGAAATGGAGTGATTTGTGCTACAGTAGGTCTTTGGCCTGTCGTTTGGAGTGGCACAGTCGCAATATGGACCCTTTCCAAATTCACATTGATGGCTGGCTGAGGTTATATCTGTAGTGAATGTAGTGCTGAATGCTGGGTGTTTTTTTCCACTGCTTTTTTCCTCCCCCTCTGCTCTTGGATTCAAATCAGTCGGTCTGCAGGGAATCTGCATGTTGAGAGCACAGCTGTAGCTCAACATCCTCTACTTTAGCTCATACATCTGGTCCATGCAGCTCTGATTGCCGCTTCAGAAAGCTAACCCCTCTCTCTCTCTCGGTCTTTCTCTCTCTGTTTTGTGCTCTCTCAATCTCTCTTTTTTCTCTCACTCTCTTTTTCTCCTCCCTCTGTGTGCATGAGTTTCACACTGGCACCAGCTTGTACGAATATGTTTTGTGGTCTGCATTATATTATCAGACTGCTTTGCTAAACGTTTTCCACATTTCCACATAGGCAACACACTGCTGTACACCAAAAGTTCTCTTTTTCTTTTCAGAGTAGTTTGTCATTGATTCTTTGTTTTATTTTGACCCACTCTAGTCAAAAATTTACCTTTACACCCTTTTCATTGTGTTACGTTAGGGATAACGGTCACTGAGGTGTCCAGATATATGGGAATAATGAACGAGGTGGGGACTTAACAATGCCACAACGCCATAAGGCGGTTATCACCCGTTTGCCACATTTATTTTCACATTTATTTAATTATTTTCTTTAAGCAGTAACCTACAAACATAATCAGATCCACAAGGCTGCTCTAGTTCATTTGGTTGTCATAGTTACCATTCTAAAGAGCACTGATATTAAACGATGATTTAACTTCTTTTTTTTTTTTTTTTTTTTTTTACCAGATCTACCTCATAGTTGTTATAGGGGAATAATGAACACCCTGCCAGAAAACGGTATCTCATTTCTCCGGGAGATAAAAAGGCATATAACAAGCGAAGTAAACAGCATGTCTAACTATTCCTGGTGTAGAAGGATACTGCACTGCACATCTGTAAAAGACTAGTCTTAACCCATGTAGAGTACAAGACACCAACCCTGCATGCTCAGCTCTTTTCTTCCCTCAAACAGACAAGCATGCGTGTGGAGGGCCTAAGAGGAGACAGTACACTGCAGATTGTGCAAGCAAGCAAAAGCAAGTAGACATGCATCCTGTCATGCTGGAATAAATGTTTATCAATCACATGTGATGGCCCTGTGCCACAGCATGGGATGACAGGCTAAGGTCTGATACAGGCCTCAGGTCAGTGACTGTCAGCTACTGTTGGAGCTGTGCACAGATCTTTCAGTATCACTGTCGTTCAGTCGTTCCACTGGTGGTGTGTGTTGCTCCATTCACTTCTATAGATTCTATTCCATTACGATAAAAAT
>JASCQY010145211.1:0-11858 GCA_030264315.1 Sardinella tawilis | reverse complement strand
CTCGGGGCCGACCCCAAGTAGGTCTGAAGGACCCTCCAGCTCTGATGGGGCCGCTTACTTATCAATACTTGACCCTCCGATTATTATTTAACAAGTATGTAAGGATCGATCGGCAGAGAGGGATTGATTATCTTGCCTGTGCCAAAGGCCAGCGTGCGTTAGGAGCGCCATCCCAGGAGAGGGACGCCAGATGGACGTGGCACAGGCCATGGATCGCTCCTCTCCATCAGTTTGAAAAATGCCTGTGACTGCACACACACACACACACACACACACACACACACACATGCATGCCTGCAGACTCATGACACACATGCACACATACTGTACATACTGAAAGGTACATACACACACAGATACAAACCCTAACACACAAAAACACACACACATACACAAACATTCTCTGTTTTATTCAGTCATGAGAGATATTTGATGGCTTACTTCTCATGTCCAATACCATGAGTATTCATTTACATGTATGCATACACACACACCCACTCATATAAAGTATACATACACACACTTCTTCAAACACACATAGCAGACACGTGCCCCAATGCACACAAACATGCAGCATCTTCAGTGGCACATGCAGTATAATCAACATGATGATGGGGCGATGTGGCGCAGACCCGTGCCGTCACACATACTAATTACTCGGGCCCGTTTGAGCGAGCGAGCCGCGCTGGTTTTATGGCGCTCTTGTGTACGGCTAAAGCCCACAAGCTGCCACCGTTCCCGCCGCGTGTCTGTCTCCGTCGGACGTAAAAAGCACTGGTAATGATTGAATATGCAAATGGCCGTGTTTGACATTTCCCTCAGACAATGGCGCTGAAGCTGAGACATTGTTAGCAAGGGATAGCGACCCCCCCCCCACACCCCACACACACACACACATACACACACACACATACACACTCTCCCTCCCCCCAACCCCTCCCCTCCTGCTCAATCACAGACGGCACACAGGCTGAGAGGCGCGTCCGTGTCATATCAATTCTCGTCCCAACACTGCTTGTCCGCTTGTCCCCACATTCATCAGCGCCCAAAGGGGGGACGTTGTAAACACGCGTTGGCTCAGGCCCGCCATGCGCCGTGCGGCCCGGCCCCCGTTAATGTGCATGCGGGCCTCCTGTCACAGAAAAATGAGCTTCGGGCCGCCACACGCTCAATGGCCGCTCGCGCTTAAATGGGAGTGATTTTTGAGGGTTTGTTTTTTTCTTTCTCTCTCTCTCTCTCTCTCTCTCTCTCTCTCTCTCTCTCTCCCTCTCTCTCTCTCTTCCCCCCTCTTTCCACAGTCAACAGAGGGTTTATTCCGTGGTCAGCACAATTAATATAAATCTACTGCAGCCGCTGACTACATCAGTGTTTGAATGGCTAGCTATAGTCCCTGCCCCAAAGATGTTTAATGTAAATTCATTTGCCCCGCGGTGGTGATCGAGGGCCCTGTCATTTCTTATGGTCAGCAAAGCACACCTCCTTTCTTTCATTAAACTCATTTGGAGGAGCACACTATCAGCTGTTGATGTGTGGTCCTTGTTGCGCATGGTGCTTTAGCGTCTAGTAAACTCTACATGCCGGCATGGTGTGTTGGCTTAATGTGTTAGCACTTTGCTATGTCTTAAAATTGTCAGGATCCACATGGATGTGTTGCTTAGTAACATTAAGCTTTTGCGTGTTTTATTTTGTTTTTTGTTTGTTTTTTCTGTGCTTGGTGCCAGACCTCATGACGATGGTGATGATTAGCACTTTAACTGAGTGTTGTCCTGTGTTTTGTCCCGTCACAGACTCCATGCACATAGAGGACGTGGAGGCAGTGCAGAAGCTCCAGGACGTGCTGCACGAGGCCCTGCAGGACTTCGAGGCCGGCCAGCACAGCGAGGACCCTCGCCGGGCCGGCAAGCTGCTCATGACCCTGCCCCTGCTCCGGCAGACGTCCACCAAGGCCGTGCAGCACTTCTACAGCATCAAGCAAGACGGCAAAGTCCCTATGCACAAACTCTTCCTGGAGCTACTGGAGGCCAAGGTCTGACTCCGCCTCCCGTCACCCCCCCGCCCCGGCAACAGGCCCCTCCCCCAGCCACTCGAGAGAGGTGGGAGGGACTCGTCCCAGACTCCACCCCCTGTCTCCCCCCTTCAGCCACCAGGCAGATGGTACAGTCCTTTTGCTGCCGCCAGTGGGACATTTGTCTATAAACTGTAATGAATAATGGCAAGACGCATAACCCTAAACGGTACTCTTAACTATTGGTGATGACTATACTTATAAGAATGACTGTACAAATGTGATCACTGACAGAGAAAAAAAAAAGAATTAAAACGAAAAATGAAGGAAAAAAAAAACACAAAACAAAGAGACAAAGAGACTGCTCGAGTTGTTTAGCAGTGGGACTTTGAACCAACTTTCAACTTCTCAGATTCTAATGCAGTTTTTTGTGCTATATGGAGACATTTTGTTGATTTTCACAAAGATTTCTGGAGGCGTGAAGAGAGAGCTGCCCTGCCAAAGGATTGAGGTCCAACCAGTGGACACGTGCAAACATCAACATCTACCCAGTTACCCCTCCCTGTCTCATGTTAACCCCAGCGACGTGAGAGTGGACTAGGCCCCCTTTGCCACACAGTAGTACCCCCTCACAGTCTATTCACTGAGTGCAGTATTAACACCAACAACAACGTTAATGGAGTGGACAATAAGTGGTAGCCAAACTGAGATTTCTTTCTTTTTTTTTCTTTTTTTTTTTTTTTGGTTTTGAAATGCTGCTCATCGTGTTGTTGTGAGGTTTTTTGTTTTGTTTTGTTTTGTTTTTTTCTCCCAGATATAGAACGTTGCATCCATTTTGATTCCTGGATCTTTTTCTTTTTTCTTTTTTTTTCAAGTCTTCCAAAATACTGCTGACACGTTTAGTGATTTCATTTGTTTGTTTGTTTTTGGTTTTCAGGGAATATAGCCTAAAATTTATTCACTCATGAAATATGACACCAGAGGTACTGCAGTCAACAAAGAACAGACTAACTTATTTATTATGATTTTAGTTTATTTTTTCCTGTTTTTATTATAATAGTGGGTGTAAATATATTATAGGATTATCATGCAAGGTTTTGTTTATATTGTGTTAATAATTGTCCATATATGATTTTTCTATGAGCTTTACCACTTGCAGCGATAACAAATGACTCGTCAAAAAAAAAAAAACTGCTATTTTCTCCAAGCAATAGACGTTTGAAATGAAGGTGCATATGTATGCAAGATATGTTTGTCCCAGTTTTGTGAGGAATGTCCCATGGTTCCAGAAGCCTCTTACGTTCTGTCTGTCCTTGCTAGTACTGTCAGATGATTAATTCCACTGCAAAGTGTGATGGGCCATACTCGTAGAGAGGAGAAAATACACATCATTTCCCTTTGTTTACCAGAAGTATCACCACAAACAAACCAACTAATACTATCACAACCAACAAACAAACAAACAAACAAACCAACAAACACAAAACCAAGACAACAGCTTATGCCGTCCAAACTTATCAGGAATCTGAATCCAGATATATCTCAAGTCAAAATAGCACTTAGGGGAAAACTAACTCAAGCTAGTGTGGAGAGGAGCGTTTGTTCCAGCTTGGTCCTACAGTAGCATTCACTGCAACAGAGAAGGATGCCAGCATTGAGTATGAGACCCAGTGTTGCAGAGCTAGTTCAAAATGGCGGCTTTGTGCATTTGAGAGGCTGAGAGGCGAGACAAGTAGACTCCATCATCCATTAGATCAAACAAGGCAGTATTTGTAAATGGGTTTCACCTGAACCTTCATTAACATTGTATATTGTAAATGAACAGATTATAAATCTAACCTAAGACATTTTATTGGAACAAAAAGAAAAAAAAGAAACAAAAAAAGAAAAAAAAATGTAGTTCAGCTTCTTGGTGTTTCATGTCTGCTGTGTTTTTCTTTTCCAAAAAAAAAGATCTTTTGTTTCCTTTTTGCTTCCCTTCTGTTCAATTCAAAGATGTTGTTGTGTACTTCTCGTGGTGATTGCAGTAGTCGTGGCGTATGCTTTTTTTAGACACAGGGTAGAGGTAGAGACAATACTGGATGTACGGACCCTCAGGAGACCATGGCGGCACGTTCTCAAATAACTTTCTGGTAAAAGACTCTTCCTAGGTACTGCTAGATCATCAGATCCAAGATCAATATAATCTATACCGATGTATAAGTGAATAACAGTTATTTAAAGGAAGGAACAAACATATATTAAAAGGGATAATTTGTGTAACTCTTTCTTGTAGACTAACAATGTATATCTTAGGTTAAAAGGAAAAAACAAGCATTTGAGTACTGCAAAACAGTAGCGGAATTTTTTAACAAACTCGCTGTACATAAGGCCTCCATTCTAAACAACTCAGTTGTTATATTAACTTTACTCTTTGAGATTGCAAAGGGAAAAATACCTTTTTTTCCTCTTTTTTTGTTTTTGGTGTAAAAACCAATTTCCAAACTTATCGCTTTAAAAACTTTGTGTGCTTAATAAAATGGAGAAAAAAAAAACTAATGACAAAGAAGAGATCATTTTTCAAGTACACCGGGCATGGGCGGACGGGGGGGTTGTGGGGTTTTGATTTCATTTTTCTTCAGTCTTGTTCTCTAAATACTGTGTATCTCTCTCATTAGCTCTACAGAACTATAAATAGATAGTGGTTTGGGAGAGGTATCTGTAATGTGACTCTAAACCTAATCATCCATAGGAACCCATGAGATGGTCGATACCTGGAGGGCACTTGCTGATTGGGCGAAACATTGGCAATATTTACATACACAACTCCTGGCTGAAAGGTGCTGATTTTACTTTAGTCTTTTTTTTATTTCTTTATACTTTTCTGTCTCTATGATATGATAATTAAATCAACATATACCAGACTACTAAGGGGATGAAAGACAGAACAAAGTGTCTCTCAACAGCGATTTAAGCTGAAATCAATTTGAACTGTATAGTAGTTTTAGGAGACAAAAAAGCAATTGAAGATTTTTGATCCTTCAAGCCACATAATGTCCTCGAACATTGCAGCCAGCAGTCTCAACCTGCTTCAAACTATCTCAACCCTCGGAGGCACCAATTTGTCATGTATACTTGAGGACAATGCAGCTACCATAAGCGCAACACATAGCATACTGAACAAAATTTTTTTGTAAAAAAAAAAAGTTGTCACCATATATATATATATTGTTGGACAGCATTACAACTCCTATCAGCTTAAATCATTCTGAGAAGGTTTCGCTATGTGTCTTTCAACACCTTAATCACGTATACCAATATAGAAAGACTGTGTAAAGTAGAGTAGCCATACCTACCATTTTTTTCCAACGTATTTTCTTATTTAAAGCAATATGACAGCGTGCAGCCACCAGCCGTTGCACCTCATGTTTCAATTAGATCAAAATGCTGTATTTATTGGAGTATTTTGCAATTAAGGAATAGTAGGAATAATGAAAAATGTACAAAACAACTGCTATTTTTTATTATAGAAGGGGATATGGGCGTCGGTGGGTCTTCTGTATGCATTAGGATGTCTGTCTGCTGAGCTCAAAGGCGTTGGGAGCAGATTGACATGCCTCTTTGGGAGATACCGCGATAGAGACAGAGAGAAAGAGAGAGAAAGAGTGGGAGGACAAGATAAAGACGTGAAACAAGGAAAGGGGAAGCATTTTCAACGCTTAAAAATACAATTAAAATAATAATAATTATAATGATAATAATGACGATAACAAGAAATTTCCAACCAGGAGTTGCTGAAACAGCCCGTAGTAAGAACCATGTGTGTAGTTCTAGATGTGTTCCACATCTGTAAAACGATGAACTGTATATTTTTGTGATGTGTACCATACAGTGTGCTCCAGCAATATGTCATTTGTGTAAATGTATTTATTTGACATTGTATATATTGTTCAATGCAAAAAGAGAGACCTATGGTTCTGTAACTACGATCAGTTCAGATGTGTAACTCCAATTATGCCTTTCAGGATGATGGTAGAGCAATATTAAACATGCTTCCAGTTTTGATCCCTCTCTCTTCTTTGTGTGTTTATTTCACTCGGATGATGCAAGCACTGCACACACACCCCCCCACTCACACACACACACATACACACACTCTGATGCAAACACACACACACACACACACACACAATGAAAAGCATGTCACAAAATGTCTATGCATAAGTTTTGTCTATGCACACCTGACAAAGAATTCAGTACTATAATACTGAACAGTGTCTGAAACTGCTATTTGTTAGAGTAAAAACGAATACATTAATAGCTATAGTCATTTATAGTCATTTATAACACTCAATGTGTGGCGAAGGCTATACTTATTCATTGAATGCCCATTTGTAGCTATGGAACAACACTTACATTTAACTAAACTTAAATTAAACTAAAATGTTTTATAAAATTGTCCATTTTAGGAAGATTGTATGAATGGCAGTTGCAGCCCTTGTATCTTAAATCTAACATTATTTCTAGTGAGTGGGGCTGGATATGCAGAGAAGAAGAGCACTGCACACAACACAACAAAACAAAACATAATAAAACACAACACAACACAGAGAGGCCAAATTTACTGCTTTGAGAGAGCATTGTGGCATCTGCTTTTTTATGTCTGCCAAACAACTTTATTTTGTGAAATGAAAGGAGAAATGGTCCACTACGCACTTACATACACATACAAATCACAGACAGTACATAAACACATACTGTACAATGTGTGCATATGTGTATGTTTGTGTGTGTGTGTGTGTGTGTGTGTGTGTGTGTGTGTGTACTTGTTCACTGAGGCTATGCCTCCAACAACACAGTTCAGTAATGGCCCTAAATTCATCCTCCAGCCTTTCATAAGGATTTATCCTATCACTCAGTTTAACGCAGCTTAACACACAAGTATGTGTGTGTGTGTGTCTGCGTGCGCACACACATGTTGCTACAGCCAAAGGATCACAAAATCCTCTCAAGTTATGAATTATAATTTTGACAGGTGGCGGTACAATGAAACAGACAAAAGAGAGCTCTGCTTTTAAAAAGCCGAAACGAGAGGCTTAACGCCAGGACTGTTTGCAACTCCTAGAGTGGGGAGCGGCCTTAAAGACCTCAAGCACTTTAAAAGGCCTAGTCTGCTAATACGAATCATATAATGTGGGGAGATATTTAATGTTCTGTAGCAAAAGCGTTTAAGGGCCTAAGACAGAGAGCACTGACCTGCAGGCAAATATTTTTCAAGAAGATGACATCATAAGATATTACCGATGGAGAGACCAATGGTGCACACTTTCCTCCTCCTCCTCCTCCTCCTCCTCCTCCGCCTTCTTCCCTTCTTCCCTCGCTTCCTCACCTCCTTCCACTTCCACTTTTTCTTCCTCTTCTTCTTTTTCCTCTTCCTCCTCTCGTTTTTTATTTGTCGGGAGCCGCACATACGTTTTACTCGTTGGCTTCGGAGTTCATTTATTTTATTCTATCTTTATGCCACTGATTCATTATTATGATACAATAAAAGCTACTTGAGCATTTCAGCTAGTGAGTGCCGTTATCATTAACCTTGTGAAATGCTAAAAGCGCTCCTTGGCATTTATAATCACGGCTTTAACTCCTTCTTGCCCCTACTGCACACACACACACACACACACGCACACGCACACACACACACACACACACACGTCTCTTCCTCTGCTTGCAGACATATCTTGGCGCTGGACAAGTTTCTGCATAGACACAGCTGCTCTAGGCACAGCCAATTGACAGCAAGGACTGAGAAAAAAAACATCTGTGTGTGTGTTTGTGTGTGTGTGTGTGTGTGTGTGTGTGTGTGGTATGTTACATTACTGGCTGTTACTGATCAACATGCCGTCCTGCATTCTGTCTCTTGCTCCACTCCACCTAAAGACATATCAAGGAACTGTTAACCATATAGAACAGTCCTGATTAAAACAATAACAATAACAATAATAATATATGGTTCCTATTATGTTCTAACAGAATGATGTTGCATAGGGAGGGACCCTATAAGAGCCAAGATACAGTCCAATTTGTATAATCCAAAACAATACTTCTATATGGGCACACAGGGGCTTAAAACAATGAACTCTTAGAGGAAAAATGATGTTGACAAAACATTAATTTGTTTCTGCGTCATACATGCAGTACTGTATGTGTTTGGTTTGATGAGTCACAGGCTGTCATTCACGTTTGTGCAAGAGCAGCAAGACACAACTGTTTTACATCAACAGGCACAACATCAGTGCATGGCTCATTTTTAATGACAAACAGCTATAAATCAAGCCTGAAATGTGTGCTGTCTCTAGCACTAATATATCTGAATGCTAAAATGCCGTGTGTATTTAGTAAGGAATGTGTACATCTGAACGCAAAAATGTTCTGTGCCTTAGAGTCTTTGTATCCTTTGAAATTGATTGAAGTGTCAGAAGCAATGGGTTGGTTGACACTGATACCGGGGAATGCTTATCAGCCGAAAGGCTTACATTTTAGCATGTCTCAGGAAGGGGCCACGGACCTAATCTATATGGATTGGCTTAAAGAGTTTTTTTAAAGAGCTGTTTGGCCAGTTAAATGACTTCTTGGAGTTTTTCTCAAGGTTTTAGAGGGAGATATTCTTTCCAATCCATCTCGGTGTATTGAGCTACAGTAGGATAGGCAGCACACCTCTTCACACCTGGAAGTTACATGATTACAGTAAACACAAAACAAGTGGTCTAGTTCAAGGCAAACAAACCCAATGACTTACAACCTCATAAATCCATATACCCCTCTCTCTCTCTCTCTCTCTCTCTGTCTCTCTCTCTCTCACACACACACACACACATACACACACACGTACACACAGAGTTTCTAGACTGGTGCTGTTCGGTCCATCAGAGTAGGGTCACAGCTCTGACATTAACCCCACCCTGTGCATGCCACAGCTCCTCCCATCTCTTGCTCTTGTATGTGTGCGTGTGTGTGTGTTTATCTGTGTGTTGGCCTGTGTGTGTGTGTGTGTGTGTTTGTCTGTGTGTGTCTGTGTGTGTACATATATGTGTGCGTGTGTGTGAGTGTGTGTGTGTGTGTGTGTGAGGTGCTAATGTGTGCTGTGTGGCCCCTGATGGCGTTTTGTCACCGAACGCGCCCAATTGATTTCCCAGGATCAGAGGTGGTTGCCTCTCATGGGGGCGCGTGCTGATGACACGGCCATCGCCGTGGTAATGGCCTTTCACAACTTCCACACTCCCCAGACACCAGTTGGGTTGCAGGATCTTCACGGCCTCTGTGTGTGTGTGTGTGTTTGTGTATGTGTGTTGTGTGTGCTGTGTGTATGTGAGTGTGTGTTTGTGTGTGTGTCTGTATATCAGAGTCATGACAATGTGCAAAGAAGACAACTCTATGTGCTGGGCTTTCTCCCGAGGCCCTGTCACCCCAGGCCTGGCTGGACCTAACCCTGTGGTTCAGCAGACAGACACCTCTCTTCTTCTTCTTCTTCTTCTTCTTCTTCTCCTTCTCCTTCTTCTCTCTCTCTCTCTCTCTCTATCTGTTTCTCTCTCCTCTCTCTTCAGACTCTGCCAGGGTTTGGATGAACTCTTTGCCTCTCTCCAAAGTAAAGAGGACGGAAAAACAACAAATGCTCGACACCCCCATCATCCCAAGGGCAGCCTGTAGGCTGAAGGCTCCCGCTGTACTCTCTGACTCTCACGAACATCACACGTCTGCTATGCACAATATAAGCACCCAGGGAACAAACTGCATGACTAGTACCATAGCCTGCAAAGCTGGCTCTTTTATCGCCACGACATGAAACGAAAGCAACACTGTGTTACTTTGTATCACCGTGTAAGAACACTATTTGAGCTATCCTTGTTATCAGATGGCATAGAGTCATATGAAAGGTGGATAAACACCATTATGTGTTATTCCCACCAGCTATCCAGGATATGCACTATGCAGTTCTGGATGGAGAGTTGGAAAAACATCACAGAATAAAGGAAAACCTTTACAGCCTGCATGGCGCTGCATTGACTGTATTGTCATCAAACACTAATTAGCATCTTCTAGAAATGCCAATAAGGCTCTTGAAAATATTTTGAAGGTTTTGTGTGCCTCTTAGGTATATAGTGGTCCACTAGTTTTTCTCCAAAACCTCCATCTTGCTTTAAGAGGGTCACAGGGAGCAAAAAGATGCATATGGAGTTTGGATCTGTGCTTAAAACCATTTGAGTGTCAAGAGGTTAATGCCAATAATGTCTAGTACCTAAAACCCACTTTTTTTCATTATTACTGAGATATCTCAGTATGTGCTGCTCAGACACTAAGACAGTTCTGGAACCATGAAAGAGTTAATGACGCATGCTGAGAGAAAGAGCCTACCGCAATTTTTAGAACTACTTAGCACTGCAATGTTAACTAGTAGATCACTCAGAGGCTATTAATTGTCTCGGCAGTAAAAGGCGAGTCGACCATCTCCTTGATACCGCGGGGATGAAATGTCTGAAATGGCAGGCCGCTGAGTTAAGGCACAGGAGGGTCAGCCACGCACGATTATTTGCACTTAAATGTTTTACTCTGGCTTCGACGAGCCATTCATTTAGTTAGAGCACCTTAATAAATAGTTTGGTGTGTCACTCTCCAGTGAATTAGTAGCACTTTGGAGGACCCATATTAGGACAATATCTTAAATGCAGGTGACAACTGATTAATTTAACCTCAGAATCCAGACATACATTATTAAGGTTTGTGAAAAAACATTATATGTGTGTTTCTGTGAAGGGCTGAAACTATTTAGCATTACAGCAAGAGAAATATCATCCGCTGTGTTAAACCCCGATCACAGTGCTGCTCAGTTAGAACAGTGAACTGGCCTCTGGGGAAACTCTCTCCATGATTGTTTTATTGAGGTTAAAACATCCACAGAGGAAGTATTGATTAAGAAATGTCTATTAGGCATTAAACATAGATGTTAGACACAGAGCGAAAACAACTCTGGTTTCTTTTGATTTTACAAGTAGTTAACCGTTAAAGTAGTTAATTATGTTGCCTGTAAGAATTGGTTGTCATAAATAAGTCATGGTAGTATCACTGAATTGTCTAACCATTCATTTAGAAGTGGGTTTTATCATGAATAATAGCTTTTATCTTGGGAAATACTTCAATAAACCCTTACTTCAGCAGCCTATGAGTAAATAGCAAAGAAATTTGGAGAAGACAGAAACAACTGTATTTTCAGTGAGTACAGAGAGTCACTGATGTTTTCAATGTGAGTTACATAACTTTTGAATATAATTTTTGCTCTCTTTTATTCCTTCTAAATCTAATTTAAATAAAGTTGGGCCTAAGTAAATTATGATTAAATAATTGAACTAATAAGCCCTGATAGACTTAGCTATGGGAACAAAGAGATGTTTGTCCTGTCAATCTCGGGCTTAAATCATTAAGTTTCTATATGAGTTGGTGGAGAGTTCAGTAGCAACCTCATAAGGAAGAGGCCGAGGAGGTCTGGACGGACGTGGAGGACGCGGCAGAATGATTAGAGGAGATTAGAGACAGATGAGAGGGTATAGGCTAGAGCGCAGAGAGAGAGAGAGAGAGAGAGAGAGAGAGAGAGAGAAGGAGAAGGAGGAGGAGGAGAAGGCTCGGCTCGCTACATAACTGTCAGCATGCAATAATCAGGGAATTTCCTTAATCGTCTGGATGACATGTCTGAGTGATCTCATTAGGATCTAATACTGGGAACAATGACAGCAAGTCTTTCCTAGTGGAGAGACAGGGAAGGGAAGGGAAGGCTATATGGTAGGGAAGGGTAGGGAAGGGGGGGGGGTGGCCCCGCTGCTGAGTG
>JASCQY010145195.1:10000-11859 GCA_030264315.1 Sardinella tawilis | reverse complement strand
AACAACATAATAATAATAATGATAATAATGATACTACTACTACTACTACTACTACTACTAATAATTATAATTATAATTATAATTATTACCATTATTATTATTATTATTATTATTATTATTATTATTATAAGAAGAAGAAGAAGAAGAAGAAGAAGAAGAAGATTGATTCTAATAATAATGCTAATAATAATAATAAGACACACACACACACACACACACACACACATAGGTTATTGCCATCTGTATCTCTCCTCTGGCGTAGCTGCTGTAGCTGCTGCTAGCACTCCTGACACACTGATGAACCCCCTCTGTCTCTCTGCCTCTCTGCCATGATGATGATGTGGTGTGAATGTGCTGTGGGCCAAGGGAGGGATCCATATTCCATCCCATAATATCCCACGTGGGTGAGTGCAGTGTGTGTGTCATGGCACGTCGTTAGCATAATGTTTACGCTTATGCAAGGCCATCAAATATAATGGTGAACGCTGTTTGGAATGTTAGCTCACCTATTTTCCCCTGCACTTGCCTGAGGGGGACTGTGTGTGTGTGTGTGTGTGTGTGTGTGTGTGTGTGTGTGTGTGTGCGTGTGTGTCACCAGCACTTGAGAATCAATACAGGGCGACGTCAGTGGGGCTAGCCATCAGGGGCAACAGGGAACCTGATACCATGGACCGGAGTGTGTGTGTGTGTGTGTGTGTGTGTGTGTGTGTGTGTGTGTTTGTAGATATACACTCAGATATACAGTTGAGACAGAACAAAGAACAGGATAGATAGAGGACAGACAGGGAGTGTGTGTGTGTGTGTGTGCATGTGTGTGGTAATAGTAGACAGTAGGAGATAGGATAGTGACAGAGGAAGATATGAGAGAGAGAGAGAGAGAGAGAGAGAGAGAGAGAGAGAGAGAGAGAGAGAGTCTGACATTCACGTATGATTCCATTAGTCCATGCAGATGCTGCCCTGCCTGGCCTGCTTCTTGCCTGGCTGCCTCTTGGCCGCAGTGAGAACTGTGTGTGTGTGTGTGTGTGTGTGTGTGTGAGTGTGTGTGTGTTCCACTCCTCCATCTCCTCCCCACTTCCCTCCATTTCTCCTCCTCTCGATTGTTCCTTTTCCCATTCTCACACATCCTCTCTTTCTCTCTCTCTCTCTCTCTCTTCTCTCTTCTTCTGTCTTCTTATTCTTTACTCCCCTCTGTTCTCTTTCTTTTCCTTGCCCTCTTTTCCACTCCTTTCTTCCTCCCTCTTTTCTTTTCATCTCTCACTCTCTCCTCCTCTCCTCTATATTCTCTACTCCATCTCTTCTCTCTCTCCACCCTCTCCTCTCTTCTCTCCCTCTCTCTCTCTCTCTGGTCCCTTGTGTGTGTGTGTGTGTGTGTGTGTGTGTGTGTGTGTGTGTGTGTGTGTTACATGCGTAATTACCCAGCTAGCCATCCACACTTGTGCTGAGTCTCCCGTCCCTCTGCTGCATATGACTGCTAAGCTGCTGCCTCTGTGGGCCACCCGTGTGTGTGTGTGTGTGTGTGTGTGTGTGTGTGTGTGTGTGTCATTGCTGGTGGTCGATGCTTGTCTGAAGGGCCTGTTAGTCTGAGTGTGTTAAACTGAAGTGTACTTTTCTCTAATCTGATCGTCTCCAGGTACAGGTCCATGCGCATGAGTGTGAGTGTTTGCGGAGGAGTGTGTCAGGCATGTCATCTAAGAGGCCCTTGCTCTGGCATCGTTGTGTTATGCCTGCTGGTCTGAACAACAGGAGAACCTGCCACCAGGCTCTGAGTGTAGAGGAGCTTACAGCTTTAATGAAGTGATAACCTGTGAAGCTATCGGTATCCTCTGGATGCTGCTTCAATTAAGCGATAACCTGTGAGG
>JASCQY010145195.1:2500-5000 GCA_030264315.1 Sardinella tawilis | reverse complement strand
ATATGGCAGTTTCTTTGTGTTTGTGTGTGTGTGTGTGTGTGTGTGTGTTTGTTTGTTTCTTTGTGTTTGTATTTGTGTGTGTTGGAGATGATTGTGTGTTTGTGTGTGTTTTGCATTTCCAAGATTGAGGTGTTGGTATGTGTGTGTGTGTGTGTGTGTGTGTGTGTGCATGTGTCTGACTATTTCATTATTGTAAGTGCTTGTGTTTGTGTCGTTCAAGAATCAGTGTGTGTCATGAGTGCTGTGTGTGTGTGTGTGTGTGTGTGTGTGGCTGCATTTCTGTAATTTGTTTGTGGGTGTGCACTGGCGCGTGCCCCACTCTCCCCGCTCTGCTCTGGAGCGTTTTTATTTCGCTTGAGAGACAGTCTGAAGATTGCCAACGCATCCTTGAATATGTAAGCTTTGCAGAGCGACAGATAAAGAGAGAGAGAGAATGTGCACATGCCTGTAGACACTGAATGCAGGGGCACTTAGGGAAAAGGAGAGTTTGCCCTTAGATGCCACCACAGACAATGGGAAGCCCTTTCCAAATATCACCCAAATATGCCCTTAGCCATCAGTCACTCACGTGCATACACACACACACACACACACAAACATACACACACACACACACACACACACACACACACACACACACGCAGTGTACACTTGCTGACACAGACACACATTAATTCACGCATACACACACATGCACACGCAGGCAAATGCACATGCAGACACACACACACACACACTCACACACACAGACACACACTCACACTCACTCCCTACACCCAAATATCCCTTCAGCCATCAATCAGTTTGCTAATGCCTTATGCAACTGTTCTGAGCGAGTGTGTGAGCGAGTGTGTGAGTGTGTGATTGCACAGCAGGAGCTGCCCGGCGGAATCGGAGCGGGGGTCTGTGGCGGACGGATGCGTGGCGCGGAACACGGGCAGGCGGGGGACAGAAGCGTCACGGTGAAAAGAATTTAATGAGCGTGTACATTTGCCTAATTTCCATTCTCTCCACACAAAGAGATTCGTGATGAAATAATCACAGGAGTGTCAAGGTAGACATCAAAGCATCCAGACCAGCGGGCGAGAGAGCCTCGGGGGTTGGATATAATTATGGACGGGGGATTGTTTTGATGGCGCTGATTCATTGGTTAAGGGTCAATTTCGGAATTGCGGTCGGAATTTGTTTCAGTTGAGGATGCCCAATTTCACAACTCCCTTGTAACTTTAACGAAGTAAAAAAAGCTGACTAGCATAGACAGCACTCTGGGGGCTCTTTGTCAGGCCTTAGTGAAAATGTACTATTAGTTTTTAGTGGCTTTTATAGGGGCTTTTAGAGTCAGTTTTATTTTGGAAGAGAATTTTCTCCCTTGAAGAATATCCAGAGAGGCTTTCGGTCCCTTCCTTGTCACCTGGACTAGGTCCCTCTCCTGATACCTGTGCTATGTCACTTTACTCACACCTGTGCTAGGTCCCTTCATGGACACCTGTGCTGGGTCCCTTCACTCACACCTGGACTAGGTCCCTCCCCTGACACCTGGACTAGGTCCCTTCCCTGACACCTGTACTAGGTCCCTTCCCTGTCACCTCTACTAGGTCCCTTCACTCACACCTGGACTAGGTCCCTTCACTCAATTAAACAGTGTTTGTCACACCATGGTTGTGCAGTGAGCAGTGCTGGTAAATTAAACAGTGTTTGTCACACCATGGTTGTGCAGTGAGCAGTGCTGGTTCAATAAGCAGTGGAGAGGGTTGGTTAATTATGTTGGTCACTCCATGATGATGCAGTGGAGAGGGCTGGTTAATTAAGCAGCGTTTGTCACACCATGATGATGCAGTTACAGTAATTAAGCAGTGATGTTGCAATGGAGAAGGTGTTTGTCACACCATGATGGTACAGTGAAAAGTGTTGGTCAATTAAGCACTGTTGACCAACCATGATGGTACAGTGAAAAGTGTTGGTCAATTAAGCACTGTTGACCAACCATGATGGTGCTGTGGAGAGTGTGTGTTAAGTGTTAAAGAGAGCACAGGCCACTGGTGGAGAGAGTGTGTTAAGTGTTAAAGAGAGCACAGGCCACTTTTATGGTGCCCAAGACAGCCAGAGGGAGTTATGCTGGTGGATGTGCAATGCGCCATCATGGTTTGGTAGAGAGGGCTGTTTACATGTAAAAGAATATTCTGGATTATTTCTACCCATAATCCTATTCTTTGAGGTCACTGAGTGTTGATTGGTCATTGGTAAGATAAATGAGAAAGTGTGGTACAACACAGAGTTAGCGTACCAGCGGCTAATGCTAACTGAGTGTGGCAATGCAAATGAAACTGGATCTGAGCAGTAGCTGCCATTTTAGGCTGTTTTGAACTCAAACAACAGGACTATGGATGGTTTGGTAGAGAGCGTTGGTTAAGCGGCAGCCAATTACTGAGAGCAGGGAGTGAATTCACACCTTGTTGAGGTGCTCAGCAACTGTAAAAGTTCAATAAAACAACAGACAAGA
>JASCQY010145143.1:0-11862 GCA_030264315.1 Sardinella tawilis | reverse complement strand
TGTGTGTGTGTGTGTGTGAGAGAGAGAGAGAGAGAGAGAGAGAGAGAGAGAGAGAGAGAGAGAGAGAGAGAGAAAGCAAAAAAGCAATTGAGGAAGTAACAGAGAGAGAATATGAGAGACTGAAATAAAGACAGGGAAGAGGGAGGCAGAGCGAGATAGAAAGAAAGATACTGGAAGAAAGAGAAAAACTAGAAAAAAGAAGAGGAAGAGGTTAGAGGAGAGAGAGAGAGTATGGTATGATACAGAGGTTGATAGAGGAAGAGAAAGACAGAAATAAAGAGGGAGAGGAAGAAAGATAGAGAGAACCATCAAGGAAGTCAGAGAGACTCAATGAAAGGAAAGTGCAGGCTCTTCAAACACTGGATTACTCAAGTCAAGTGAAGCCATTCAATAAAGAGGTACAGTACATGAACAAGGTATGTAACATTGCCTCTACACTACACTTAGCCTATACACAGAAACACACACACACACACACACACACACACACACACACACACACACAAACATCTACAGTACAGTACATCTGTCTCATTCGCTGCATACATCATATATTTAAACTGTGACACAGCAACCATCCTTAGACACATGATAGATTTGAAAAAAACAAAAAAACAGTAAGACTCATAATTTACTATGACTGACACTGTATGAGCCTGTTTGTAGTCTGTAAAGTTGACTTAAGTTGACTGCTTATTGTGGGTTATTGCTGCCGGTAAACTCATGACATGACATACTTACTGAAATGCATTTCTGTAAGTGTGGTGATACTTTGCAAGATAGCCATTGGCAATAGTTTTAGTCATTCCATAGTGGTATGGCAACTCAATCAACCTTATGTAATAATGTTTAGACACTTGTTATTTACAGTATGTGTCTGTTGTATCTGCTCTAGACTTTACAGTGTGTATCATACAGACATCTTTGTGTCAAGAAAACGTTACCATCTATGGCCTCAAATAAATAATGACGTTAATGTATGGTTAATATTCAGCTAATATTACGTTTCTTAAATACCATTTTGATCATGAAGGCACTGGCAACTTATGGAAGGTTATTTAAAAAGGATGTGGCGCGATAGCGGAATAATAACGTAGGGCCATGGTCCAGCTCTTAGCCACTACTGTGCTCTAAAAGAGTAAAAAGTTATGAGGAGATATTTGTTAAAAGATGTCTGTTTAGATGCCTGTTTAAAAAAGTAAAAAGTTATGAGGAGATGTCTGTAGAGAGTTTGAAAAACAGTGAAATATTGTTATGTCAGAATAAGGTTGGATAGATTTTACTGGTAGTGAATCAACTGGAAGGTTTTAACTGAAACTAGTGAATCTTATTAAATGCACAAAACACACAAAAGTAAGACAAAAAGGTCACCTTTGAAATATAAATGGTTTATTGATTAAGAATATCAAGGCCAGCGAAAGTAGAGATCAAACTTCTATATCTGCATAGTTCTGAAAACTACCGTAATGTTGGATATCAACTCAAACTCAATATTATCACCATGTTGGTAAAGAAAACATAGGTTTTCTTCATCATCACATTTAATTGATATCAGAATAAACAGAAATAGTGAAGGTTAATACCTTTCTCCATTTCTAAAGTTTGGGAGAGAAAGAAAGAGAAAGAGAGAGAGAAACTTTCGTCTTGAAGCTATATTTCTGGATGGATAATAACAAGGATGCAGTAGGATTGAGGAACACAGTAACGTTATAAAGATTTTTTCCCCATATCAATTGACATGGTCCTCAAGCACTAGCCTACAGTATATGAGCAATAACAGCAAGCAAAAACTCGGATGCGGGTGGACAGTTTGACAAAAAATCTTGGACAGGGCCTGCATGGATCAAATGGGGGAGGGAGAGTGTGGTAGGTTGGGACAGTAGGTTGATATTCATTTGCAATAACACATGCAGGACTATACAGTACATACTAAAGCTTAAACATAAGCCCAAATAATAGAGGCTTTATAGATTTGGGGACAACAAAGTGGTATTGCAGGTACAACAGGAGGTGAACGTCGCTTTATTATTCAAAATCCCAAGTTTTGTTTTATTGTACTTTAAGTGTATTAAATTGTACAAAACAGCTAAACTAAAAGAAGACTGCACAGCTTCTCTGGCATGTTTTATGTAGTCCTTGGTTCAAAACTTCAAATATTATGTAGGTTATGTTGGACAAGAGCGTCTGCTAAGAAGTTTAAACATAAACACATAAACAAAAACTATGTTATCCAGAGTTGCTGACTGCGACTTTGAAAATATCTTACATCTACAATTTTCTGAATACTTTTCATCCACGTCAAAAATTCTGAATGCCACGCTACAAATGTTTAATGTTTATCCCCCTAAAAGGGCAATTTTGGAGGATTTTTTAATTAATTTATTTTTTTGCAATTTTTCAAAATATTACTTTTTATGCCACAATGTGCCATTACTCCATATGCAAATGCAACGTAAAAAAAAAAAAAAAAAAAAAAAAAAATATATATATATATATATATATATATATACATGTATATATATCTATATATAAAAGCAACCCTCTTCCCCTCAAACACTTACAGTAAACAGTAAAGAAAATTGAGAAACAGAGATTGAGTTGGTATAGTCTGTCTTGAGCAAGGCTGCAAATGCTTATGCTGGTGTGTCAACACTAATAGGATACGTTCACTTCCCTCTTTCACCAAGGCTTCACAGCACTGTGTTTTGCTGACTGTTTACAGACTTATTGACATGGTTCCATATCCCTTTTCAAAGAATTGTGAACACAGGCGAGTGTTTGCTATTAGCGTCACGGAAAATAAATATACGTGTGCGCGTGCACACACACACACACACACAGACACAGACACATAGACACACAGACACACAGACACACCCACATCCCCATACTCATACAAATATTTCATTTTTAATTTTCTGATAGTCATGAAGACCCAAAAGAGCGATGTGAAGCGGCCAGGACCTCAGTGACGGGTAAATCAGACACTGATCCCACCTTACGTCTTTGTGGGCAACAAAAGTCAAGCCTCAGGTAGGTACAGTAGAGAGTCAATGGATTTACAGCTGTCCATCAAAACCACCGTCATTGCTATGGACAACAAAGTTGATGATACAGCACAGTTCAACTTAGATTAGTACTCCGAACAGACAGTCGGAGTGGCATGGCGTAAGCAGTCAGAGAAATGGCTTTAGTTTGGGATTGTACATAAACTGGAACCTGAATACATTCACTCACTAATGGCACTAATGGATGCATGTCTGACTTGTCAGACTTACTGATGAGTCTTGATGTGTCTTTAAGGTCTTTTTGAGGATGGGTTGCTCGTGCAGCGGGCAGAAAAAACAAATACAACTGAATGGGCCTAAAGGAGGCTCAGGCAGCGGATCTCATGTAAGATACACAATACTACACTCTACAATTCATGTATGATTTACTATCAAAGTTTTTACGTTACATTCATTTATCTGTAATGTAAGAGAAAAATCACATTGTATACATTCAAAAATCTCAAATGCAGGCGTCTGGTGGAAGAAGGACCAACACAGACGCAGGTAAGACCATTTGTGTTGATGTCTTTTATTTATAAACTAGCCTACCCATAATAGCACTCACCAGCAACCAGTTCTATGGGCAATTCTAGTGCTATGGATGTCTGAAAACATGAGCCAGCATGATGGTTTACTGTAGGAATTTGGTACAATTTTTCATGTAACCTCAAGAGATGAATGCAGCCAATCTTCATATTTCAAATACTTATTTATGTCATAAAAATATGGCATTTTATTGGCGGAATGGGATGTGACAGAGAAGTCCACATACTGTAAATGCCCAAAATTGGCTCTGTTTAAAACAGATACGAATCTGCAATAACATTACATTCGTGTGTTTGAGTGTGTGTGTGTGTGTGTGTGTGTGTGTGTGTGAACTTGTGATGAGCTGGCTTGTTTATTGTTATGCTTAAAGATTCATTCACATTACATTTTGTCTACAAAAGTTAACAGATTTAACATTTTTGTTTTGTTCATGTGTTGCCATTACAGATGTTGATGTAGTTATCGCTCAGTATGATTTTAAACCAACAAACAACACTGACCTGGCCTTCAAGAAGGGAGACCGACTCAAGGTGATTCAAGAGTAAGTATACCATATAATGTAATTTTTAGTGTTACTAGTCCTAAATTCTTGATGCATAGAACCAGACTGTGTTGTGCCAGAAATAAAAGAGAATGTTTGTGTGTAACAGAGGTGTATGTACTGTACTGGACATTACATGTGTGTATGTGTGTGCAGGGGTGTAGTGGGTGATGGACGCGTGGGAACAGAGTCCCCCCCACCTCTTTTAACAGATTGTTCTAACTTTTTTACTAGTAGGCATTCATTTATAACATATCACGTAACCTCACTAAAAAATCCCCACTCTCTCTATGTACAGTATGTGTGTGTGTCTGTGTGTGTGTGTGTGTGTGTGAGTCTATAACCCCACAGAACCCTTTCAAGTAATCTTGCACTTCTAACGTCTAACAGTAACTTAAAGGAATATTTACAGTCAGATTTACCTTCATGTGACTAGATGAGTGAAGTACTCACTGGATGGCATGCCAGTACTATTTTTTCACAATCATCACATTTTGTTTCCACAGAAAGGTTTCTAACATTAAGTAAAGTAGCCCTAGCTTAGAGTACTCACGTACACATACTGTAGGTCTCAAACACTGATGCACCGTTAGCTTCTCCGTGTTCCAACAATTTTACATCTTAGTGGAAACATTTCGCAATTCGCCTCAAGCTCAGCACAGAAAACATGTTCGTGTAGAGCCCAGAGCAGGGTCCACAACCACATACACTCTTCCTTTTGACATTTCAGTGTACAGTATTTCACAACCTGTCCTCTCTGCATTACAGCAAAGGCGACTGGTGGGTGGCCAAGTCTTTGGTCACTGGGGAAGAGGGCTACATCCCAAGCACCTATGTGGCCCGAGCACATACCCTGGAGGTGGAGAGGTGAGTGCACACTGCATGTGCAGATGTGCCTGATGATGAGTGTATGTACAATGTAGGCCAGTGATATTGCTGTGTGTTGTGACATTTTGGACGCACAGTAGGCTACAGAGGTATATGACACCATCCACGCCATACCATAAATGCAATTTTTGGTAACACTTTTTATGAACCCAGAATGAATAAAATATAAGTGTATTCATAAATTGGTGTAATCTGTAATGCATTGTAAGCACACTATAATATAATCTTTATAAATGTGTTCATTTTGTGCTTTCATAAAGTGTATCACTGCAATGCAAATGCTAGTGTTTGACTTTGAAAAAGCATACATTTTTTAGGATTTTCCAAAATATAATTGAATTCATTTGAAAGGCCTACGTTCAGATCAATAGTTATTATAATAGTTGGTTATTCTGTATAATGCATTTGAATTCTCTAGAAACTACTGAAAGAAACCCAGTTCCCATAGATGAACAGAATGGGAATTAAAGATGGTGAATGTGCTTTTTGTTGCAGGTGGTTTTTCAAAGACTTGAGTCGCAGAGACACAGAGCGCCTTCTTCTAGCGCCGGGGAATAAAGTCGGCTCCTTTTTAGTGCGTGAGAGTGAGACGACTAAAGGTCAGATACAAACAGTAACGCTTTTCTTGCTCACTTTTACATCATACACCCCTCACTATAATACGCGCCATGATCAATGGCATATTTTACAGCATTTAACAATGTATTAATTTGTCACTTATTCGTTTGTTTGTATGTTTAGTCAGCTTACTGTATGTTGAGAAAAGAATCAAAAGAAAATGTTAAGTCTGTGAAGTTTTAAAAAAAAGTTGCTTGAGTGCGTATAGTCGATGTCTTAACCCGTGTTCTGCTCTCGCTGTCTGCTTACCTGCATCAGATCATACTGTATGTGTTTGTGCACATATTTCACTACACTTTTTCCACAGTGAGATATTGTGCTGGGCCAGAGATCACAAATACTGAGGTTATTTAATCTCTGCATAGCCTAATACGATACAGCCCCCAAAGAGCAACTCTTGCACAGCAAGCTGGAGAACACTTGTGAGGCAGGCAGGCAGGCTCACAGATTAAAAATAGCAAATCATTGCTGAAATCTTTTCTGAAACCACCTGCTCAGTACCTTTGCAGATGGCTCACAGTCAGTCAGGAAGAGCAGCATAGATATGCTTGAAGAAAACCCGCTTAAATACACCTGGGTGTTTTTTTTTTTTTTTTTTAACTTCTATTTCATTAAAGCTCAATGATAGGAAAAGGGTGTAGCATAATAGGGCAATTCCATGGGAATGATGACATGATATTGTTTTGACTGTAGGAGTTACATGACAAAATTGAGTGAAACAGAATCATCATACAAATACAGTACCAGCATTATGGACGAGATGTAAAGTCATGTTTTCCACGGAATTTACCAATAATAATAATAATAATAATAATAATAATAATAATAATAATAATAATAATTGTTGAACTCTTAGGAGCCTTTTCACTCTCCATCCGAGACTCTTCGCATGAACATGGAGACGTTGTGAAACACTACAAGATCCGCAGCCTGGACAGTGGAGGGTTCTACATCTCCCCATCTCTCACCTTCTCCACCCTGCAAGAACTCATCAAACATTACTCCAGTGAGTCCCGGCGGATTGAAATAACTTATGGCCTCATTCACCAACTGAAAAAAACGATATGAAAAAGAAACGTGCTCCTAAACCCTACTTCGCAGTTGTCTCTTGCCTTCATCAATATTTCTTTATTTGGATCCTTAAACCACTCATACCAATGGTTGTTGCATTTTCATAAATTCGGCTGTTAAATTGGAACTTAACCACAGATTTACCATATGTTTACCACAGTGTGTTAGCGTAACATTAGCTTTAACATTAACATTAGATACAGCGTATCATTAATGGGCCAGTGCATAGCCCCCAGTGTCACTGATGGGCAGAGTTCAAGCAAAGATCATGGAATATTGACCAAGATAGAGCAACATCATACGCTACAACCGGAGCGAACGTGAATAGTTCCGGTCTGCATAAGAATGAGGGCTCGACTTTAGTCTGCATAAAGGGGGATTTTGCCCCCCTCCCCCTTGCTAAAATAGAACACGGAATTTAACGGGTGTTTGTTCCTCTCGCTCCGCTTTCACCCTCTCTGGTTCAAGTGCAAGTTGCTTATATTGTGAGTGGTGGAACACCGGTAACATCACCAATTGCACAATCACTTGACTCCCATGTTTGGCGTTTGTGTCGCCTTGGGCATGAGTGTACGTAGGCTAAATGTCAGTCAACCTTACTTGCCTTTTAACTTTCCATTGGTATTTATTTTATACTGATATGTGGCCCCTCAGAGTCCAGACGCAATATTTATCAAGCCAACCAATCTGAGTCATACCAAAGAGGTGTGTGTGGTCCATATTAGCGGTGGTGGTGTTGTTTTGAACACAGATAGGTCACCTAAGCCCCCTCCTCAACCCCTTATTTCCGCTAAGTGCGAGACCCTCCACCCAACCTCCCAGAATGCAGTTCACTTCCTGTGGTGACAGGAGACAGTGCTCTGAAGTCTCAGAGGCACAACCACACAACTAACAGGTCAGCACCTCAGCAGCTATGGGTTTATGTGTGTGTGTGTGTGCGTGTGTGTGTGTGCGTATGTGTGTGTGTGTGTGTGTGTTTGTGTGTGTGTTTGTGTGTGTGTGTGTGTGTGAGTGAGTGAGTGAGTGAGTGAGTGTATGTGTGTGTGTGAGTGTATGTGTGTGTGTGTGTGTGTGTGTGTGTGTATGTGTGTGTGTGTACATAATGTGTGCAAAAGGCTAGCAAACATGGCTGTCATACAGTAGGGCAATGTAGCGGGTTGACGTTGATGTAAACAGGTTTGTGGGTCATGTTGCTTTCGCTGCCGCACCAACAAACACAACGCTGTGAGGATGAGGTCGTTTACCCTCACTGGAAATGTAGTACATGACAGTATGCTATACAGTAGGCATGCTATGGTCAGCTTATATGGAGTATAATACTGTTGTTGGCACATTTGATTTGATGCTTATTATGGGCATAGGCTCTCCTACTGCACTTCCCTGGTGGCGGTGCAACTAACATTGTTTCATTTCTAAAATTGGAAACTGAAACTAGAGGTTCTCCTTTCCTCTTAATTTCTTTTACTGCTGGTTCTCTCATCTCTAGATTACTAATGGGATACTTGATTATTTGAGTAAAATTTCATGTATCTATGCATCTTTTTGTGTCTGTGTATGTGTGTGTGTGTGTGTGTGTGTGTGTGTATGTGTGTGTGCGTGTGTGTATGTGTACGCATGCGTACATGTGTGCGTGTGTGTGTACACACATCTGTGCATGCATATGTGTGTGTGTCTGTGTGTGTGTGTGTGTGTGTGTGTGTGTGTGTGTTTGTGTCTATAATGTGTGTACTGTATGTGTCTCCAGGAAGTGCGGATGGTTTGTGTCAGCGTCTGGGTAATCCATGCAAGCAGTCGGCTCCCCAGCAGCCCTGGGGCAAGGACGAGTGGGAGATCCCACGGGAGACGCTCAAGTTGGTCAAGAAGCTGGGTGCCGGTCAGTTTGGAGAGGTCTGGATGGGTAAGGGTACAAATTTAGACTTTATTCATCCCACAAAAGGAAATTCTGCTTCCGTACATTAGTTCGCATTATTTTTTTTATTATAATTTTTGGTGAGAGCCTGTTAGCCACTCAGACTGATAGCAGATAGTATCTCCACTAAACATTGTACATGTATTTTGCTGCTGACCATTGGCTCATTTACATGTAGATTATGTGCCTTCAACACCAACTGCTAATCTCCAAAAAAACTTTTCACAGAACAAGAATTCAATGGAAATGTGTTTTATAGACGAGAGGTCACTTCTAAAGTTGTCTATGTGATATGTTTACCTCGCCAAGGTGGCTAGCCACCTGTAACTATAATATGACAAAAAGACATTTCCTGTTGCCTCTTCATGGCTTGTAAATTCAATATAACTGCCCCTCGGTGCAATGTGGTTGTTACACACACAAAGTCATTCTTGTAATAGCTGGCCCACACAAAGATGTCAGTTGTTTCCAAAATCAGAAGCATTACCTAGTTCTTATTTGTACATGTGTGTGTGTGTGTGTGTGTGTGTGTGTGTGCGTGCACTGTGTGTGTGTGTGTGCATGCACTCTAAAGGCTTCTACAAGAACAACCTGAAGGTGGCCATCAAGACGCTGAAGGAGGGCAGTATGGAGCCGGAAGCCTTCCTGCAGGAGGCCAACCTCATGAAGCAGCTGCAGCATGACCGCCTGGTGCGCCTCCATGCTGTCGTCACCCAGGAGCCCATTCTTATTGTCACGGAGTACATGGCCAATGGTGAGACACACACACGCACACGCACATGCAAACGCACACACACACACACACAGTACAATATGAACACTTTGTGCATATCCATGCTGTTGTTACAAAGGATCCCATCATCATCATCATCATCACTGAATGTATGACAGGTGACCGGTGACACACACACACACACACACACACGTGCGCACACTTGTTCGTGTTATGAAGCACAGAAGTAATTTTAAGCAAAAGCAATTGTTTTGTTTAGATTTGAACACGTGCACACGCATGCACACACACACACATACACACACATGCCAACTCAAGGAAACTATCATGCATAGTCAAATGAGATGTAAATGACTCATCAGTCAGGGCATCTGTAACGGATGCCAGCCGCTCGAATAAAACACTAGCAAATCTTCCCTCCCAAGACTTCGAGAGCATCCTAGTCAGATCACTGGGAGTCTGGGCTTTTCGTTCCACTAGTTGCTGTGTTGTTGTGAGGTTGCGGGTTCGAACCCCGGGCGTAAAATAACCTGAGTTACTCATCTAATACTTAAGCTTTACTGATAGACTGATTAGCATGTGGTTAATACTCATTAGTATACAGTAGCTGAGGATGTGAGCAGATCATACCACTATTTTTAGAAATCATGTCATCGCTACCCACAGTGGTCTCTTTATTGAAACTTGGACCCAAAGAATGAAACTAATTCTGTAAGAACACACATTCTTACTTAAAGACAACAAGATTCTCTTTACAGATTGGGCAATGTCAGTGGGCTTTTTGATCGCATCCTTAAATGAGTTATCCGGAGTGAATCAAACCGAAGCCCTGTTGTCTGAGGCTGCTGAGTGCTGTCGATAGGTATCAGAACGACAGCAGTAGGTACAACGTAGACCGAATTCGCGAACTGGCTGCTACCGCTAACAGATTAGGGCATATTAAAAACAAAACAGACATGTCCTAATCAGTTAGCTTTGGCTGCCGTTTTGCTATTCGGTCTACCGTGCATGAAAATCTGTCGTTCTTATACTTATCGATAGCACTTAGCAACGTGAAACAACAGGGATACATGTTGATTGACTCCGGATAATTCCTAATGGCAATAAAATGGCATTTGTCTTTATCATGTAAGTGATTATATCTAAAATTTGAGTCTTTACTGTATTCAGCTGTAGCAGTTACATAATAAATTCTATGAAATCTTTAACCAATAGTCCTGGATTTGACCTTCTGGGGGGAAAAAACCCACATATTCACCTACATGTTTCCTTTCCTGAGTGTTTTTGTGTCACACCTTGGCTGATAGATGTCACAAGTGTATAATTGCACACACACAAACACACACACACACAAAACACACACTCACACACACACATACACACAGACAAACACACACACACACACACACACACACACACAAATACACACACTGACACACACACATACCTGAAAAAAAAAATCCTTTTTCATGTGTCTGTTACATGCAGGAAGTCTGCTGGACTTTTTAAAAACAGAAGATGGAAAACAACTGAAGCTGCCCAAACTGATTGACATGTCTGCTCAGGTAGGACTAAAAACATGGATGATGTGTAAAGTAAAGTAAAGTTAAGTAAAGCTGACTGGTACTGTATGTAGCCGATGCTTTTACCCAAAGAGACATGGACTCACTAACTGGGGTATGGGAATCAGATTTCTATGCTTATTTCTTCGGTTAGAAAAAAATCTGGGTCAACGGACGTTACTGCTGCTACTTGTTCTTACTATAATTATGACAGCAAACCAAAGTGGTATTTTTAACTGTGGTTAGCTGTTTACCTGTGAAAATTATTTGCAGCCTAGCTGCTGGGAAGGGTTAACTTCCTCTGTAATGCATTACTTGCTTAATGCTTCATAGGCAAGTTCAACAGAGGTCTTGTTCGTGTTATGGAGCTTGGAGGTCATTTTTAAACATACATAACACGCACGCACGCATGCACACAGACACGCACACACACACACACACACACACACACACACACACACACACACACACAGACACAGACACAGACATTCCTAGTGTTTATAGTTAGATTATTCTGTCCTTATGAATCATCAAAAAGAATATACTTTGGCTTCTAATAATCATTTTGACCTTCATGCAGTTTAAAAGTCCAGTATATTATTATCGTCACCCCACAACCAGAGTCACCTTATAGATCAACTTCATTGAACGATTTATAATATTTCTCCAGGTCCTCATAAAGGACCAATTTAAGATGGCAAGCGGTTCAGAGACAAATTACAGTTCTATTTATAGGCACCCGTCCACATGACTATTTTAAGGCCACTTTGGTGTGAAGGGCCTCGCATCTCGTGGAAAATGTCAGCCCTGCCTTCAGTGGCTTTGTGGTCGCAGTCGCAGCGTACAGCACTTCTGCTTCTTCAAACCTCACTCCACTGTTGATAATTAACATCCGGACGGGATGTGACGTCGTTTTTTCCATCTGCAATCCCCTCCCTCTTCCC
>JASCQY010145135.1:0-11863 GCA_030264315.1 Sardinella tawilis | reverse complement strand
AGAACCAGGTTTTGTATTATGCTTGGCCAGACCCAATGCTAAGTTAGCATTGGAATTGTCGTGCTAACCAGGCTAGGAGCGCTCTGCACTGATGGGAATACAATACAGTTAACAATGCATACTTACATCACTATGGCAAACAGTTCTGAAACTTTTAAATGTAGCAGAATAAATGTGAATACTAGAATTAAAAAAATACAAAAAAACACACTTGGCTGAGAATTTTTGACTTTATTAAGAGTTATTATATACTTTTAATGTTTTCAGTTCACCAGTTTGATTTTTCAAGATGGAAACTTAATTAAAGTTTAGCTCAATTTATAGTATACACCCACTCTGATAAACTGTACACTCTTTTTTTGCTCACATACATAAAGGCTTTCTATGAGATCCACTGAGTTGTCTTCTAAATGACCGACATATGTATGCTGAGGTTAAAAAAAAAATTCACTTTGAATTCCTCGCTGCTCCATAAGAATTATTAAATAGGCACAATATAATCTGATACAAAACAGAAACAAACAAAACTGTAATTACAAGAAAATCATGATACAATCACAAGGCCATACCATGATTTACAAAAAAAAAAGACATGCACACACATTATTAAAAAAGAAACGACAATAAGAGAACAGGGAGAACTTTCTCATCAGGTCTTTGGCCAAGACGCATGTCTCTCGAAGGATGAACACAGTCCATAATGAACACGCAGACTACTAAAGGACACGAGGGCCAAGAACACACGCTACAGGCAGGCTTACACCTCCAGCTAAACATTGCAAGGTCAGACCACTGAACAGTGGAGATGGAGAAAGTAGAGTTCGAGTAGAGTGGAACCACTCAGTCTTGGACAAATCCAGCATGACTGTCTCACATAACTGAGGATATGGGGAAGCACTTGATTGTACAAGAAGCCGTGAGTTTGTGTATGTCTATGTGTTTTAGCGAGTGTGCTGTGTGTGTGTGTGTGTGTGTGTGTGTGTGAGAGACTTTTAACATATGTACATAGAACAGGACAGTCGAAAAAACAGTCACTGAATAGAGTTCCTAATTGTGCAAGGTAGATTATTTTAAAAGTAAGCCTGCTTTCTTATAGCTACACTTCCAAGACATCTACACCCCTTTTCTTCTTTTTAAAAACCTCTCACTTTTGGGGGTACGGGAGAATAAAGTAACCAAGGCACGTGGGGCAAAACAACAAAGGGAGGATGCTTCAAACAAGTGAGGGAAGAGGTTTTAAGAATTCCACAACAGACAACAAACAAAACGAAAAACAAAACGAGGGAATAAAACAACAACAACAACAAAAAACACATTATAAATCAGACGGGTGGAAAACCTTGAGGAAAAGCACATCATGAAGAGGAAAACAAAAAAAAAAGAAAATAAAGATGAGGAGACTTCAGCTCCTTCTTGTATTCTCAGTCCTTGTGCACAAGAGCACTGATCTCAGTACAGCTGAATGAAGCCTAGCATTCACAAGGCAGAGAACAGGGCAGGAGAGGAGAGGAGAGGAAGAGAGAGGAGAAACAAGAAGAGGAGAGGAGAGGAGGAAGAGAGGAGAAAGGAGGAGAGGAAAGTAGAGGAGAGGAGAGGAGGAGAAGAGGAAGAGAGGAGAGGAAAGGAGCCCTCACAAGGCACAGGACAGCAGCTGAAGGGCACTGGAGAGACTGGGCTGGCTGGAGCCCACCTGAGAAGAGGCCCTGACTGGGGATGGTGGAGGAGGTGGATGGTCGGCTGCAGTGGCCAGGCTGAGTTAAGTCTGGGGGCGGGGGCAGTGGCAGTGGCAGGGGCAAGGGCAAGGGCAAAGTGGAGGGCAAAAATCTGCTGCTGGGGCAGTAGAACTGGGCCTTTTTGTTTGTGTTTTTGTTTAAGGGAACAAACTGGACATGCTGATTATGGGAAAGGTAAAGATAACTAGGCCGGATATGGGAGATCAGACAAGTTGTTTGACTGAGTCGGGAAGGGACCGGGTCTCTGTGGGCCTCTAGATTAGTGCAGTTCCAATGGGGCAGGCTGGTTTGGGCTGGGCTGGTCTGGGCTGGTCTGGTCTGGTCTGGGCTGGGTTGAGTGGGGCAGGCCGGTTCCCTGGGAAGTGATGGCTCCTCTACAGGAGCTTGTTGGCTCTCTGATTGGCCTCATCAATGCGAGCTTTGTTCAAATCAGCCTGAGGGGGTGAAGACACAGGACAGCGTGGTTAATGGAGACTGGTATCCTCAAAATTACACACCTAAAGTAAGTCATAAACTTACAGCAAAACAGACCAATAACAAGTCACCAACAGTGACAAGTGACAACAATCCAAAACAATCACTGTAATCAAATGCAATGCAATGTATGATAAGCAAAATTTGTTGATCACTTCACTAACACACTAGATACTATATAATTAAATGCTGTAAGTTGATGCGTTCACAGCTTTGCCATACAGCAGGTACTGATAAGGAACTGATAAGGAATATTCTTTAATAATTTATACATTTTTAATAAGCAAAGGATGGAGTAGGCGAGGAGCAAGAGAAAGCAGTCTAGTAAAGACTCCGGTTATGCTGACCTTGTCGGTGATGCGGTCGATGGTTTTGTTCTGCTTGTCAATCTCATTGCCCATGTCCATGGCCATGTTCTTCAGATTCCCGATGATGCTGCCAACTGCGTCCAGGTTCTCCTCCATCTCATCCTCCCGAGCATCATTTGTTACTCTGACAACCAAACCACAAAAAGTCAACATTATTCCCTTTGTTCTCTTCAGGAGGAACGCCACAACATTTTTTAAATTTTAAACATGTTCTACTTTGGATTTCATAACATTGGTATAAGAATGCTAACATCATTCCTTCATGTCTTATTCAGTGTGTTGCATCACACTGATTTCTTGTGCATTTCATATATCAAAGCAAAAAAAGGAGTACTGGTACTGACTCAAACTGAGCATCACAAAATATGAAATGTTTTCAAGAAGCAATCGATCTGATCACAACACTTGGAATCACACAGATGTGTAATGGAAGTCACTGCCTGTACTATAGCCGTGCCCACCTGGTGATGTAGCCCCCCGAGGCAACGGCCACCTTGGGCATGGCTTCCCCGTTCCGTAGACTGGTGGGTTGGTTGGACACAACGCCACCCTCGCCACCCTCCACGCTGTTGTTGTCGCCCGTGCCCCAGGTGCGCTTGTACCGCCCGTCGTTCTCAATGGACTTTACCCTGCGTATGTGGAGCGGGAGAGGGAGAGGGAGAGAGAGAGAGAGAGAAGGAGAGGGAGAGGGAGAGAGAGAGGTGAAACGTAAACACAGTACTCTCACAGAAGACATGAGCACTGACAGATGCAAATGTGCGGAGGTACAACACTGTTGTCTTGCATAATAAAATAAATGTAATAAGACTTGCATAATAAAATGTCCTTTAGAACAAATAACAGAGACAAATTACATGGAGAAGAAGAAAGGGAAACTTCAGGGGCTTTCAGGAGATGAAGCTTTTTGTGCACTCACACATCTCCTCTATTCACTCCCAAAGGTTTTTGTCTTCAGTAGTGCTGGCACTAATGCCATTAGCTCATCTAAACATGTGTATGTGTGTATGTATGTGTATGTGTGTGTGTGTGTGTGTGTGTGTGTGTGTGTATGTGTGTGTGTGTGTGTGTGTGTGTGTGTGTATCCGCAGGGGTGGGCTCTTACCGGTCGCAGGGACACACACACAGGCCACAGCACTTGGAGAGGTCCGTCAGGTTCTTCTCGGCCTGCCGCATGTCCTCGTTTATCTTGTCCATCCCCTCCTCCACCCGTCTCAATTGTTCTGAAAAAAAGGGAGGGAGGGAGGGAGGGAGGCTTATTATTCAATTCTGCCTTTTGTTTTGTTTGTCCGTTGTTTTGTTTTCCCTGTTTCTGTTTAGCTATTTGTTACATTTTGTGATGTTATTTCTCAGAGGCCTCTGTTTTTTTTTCCCCCCCCATTTCATTTTCTGATGGAAGCATTATGCCCTTGCATGCCCTCACCTTTCCAAGCTGTGTTGAAGACTACTGCTATTGTTTTAATAACACACATTAAAGCTGCCACCCTCCTGATTAAGAGGGAAGTTCAAAGGCAATCTTGCCAGTTTCATAGTGTAGGAGGTTCAAAGACGGGGTTGAGAAAACAAAGCTGATTATTTTACATGTTCAGGGGGCCGAGAGCTGTGCCAAGAGCTATGCCAACCGAGGGCATAAGCCAGGAGAGCAGGAGGGATTTGATCAACAACTGTGTTTGTATGGACGTCATACAGTATAGAGAGTGAGGTCATTCTATTCAATAACTGCTCTGGTTTATGTAGCCGGAGGGTAGACAGGATGTGTTCCAGCAGCCCACACTCCACTAGAGTCCACATTGTTCCCAAGCTAACTTACAGGGAGAGAAAGGGGACAAAAAGATTTGATTCCTTTAACACCCTTGGTTCTGCAAAAAAGTGATTTCCCAGAAGTCCCATTTCATATATTGAAAGCTCTCCTTGATTAGAATGACATTTTCTTAGGCCAAAGAGGTTATGTTTTGCGGTTCAGTTTGCTTCTCTGTCAGACTATTTTACCAGTAAAAAAGATTTGAGAAAACAGGACTCTGCCCAATTTTTTTAAACAATAATGACATTCATTAAATTCCAGATCAGATCCAAATAATTTATTTAGCTGGGCAAATGTTTTTCAGTAAAGGTATTACTGATTAAGACCTTTGACATGCGGATCCAAACATCATTCCCTGTCTGGCCCAATGATCCCAGTATTCCTGCTATCTGATGAAAGATGACGTTGGTAGTTCACACCAGATCTGGTAATAACCATAGAAAATGAAGTCGCCCGTAAAGGTCAGACAATATTTTTCTCCCCACCAATTTAGATAACACTTTAGCACTTGAGTGTTTGCTCTGTAATGTAAGTGTGTAAGATTAGTAAAGAATGCAACATTTATCTCCATGGTCATCAATGCTGATCTAATATGGCACTAGAGTAGCTCTCACTACAGGATTTTTTTTATTATTCAAAAGTAGCTATCTGTGGAGGAAGAAAAAAAACAGAAAGAAAAAAAGTTGGAGACCCTTAGTCTAAAGACTTGGTTCTGACACACTGGATTGGATTTGATACAAATCTCTTGTTAATGAAGCTAGTTGAACATGCTGGCCTACACTGAGGACAGCTGGCCTTGCACATACTCCTCAGCATGGCCTGGCTGCTCAATCATTATTGAATGCAAATCTGGCAGTGTATATATAGTTTATGCAAAAGCGGCCATGTTGTTAATGGAGATCCTTCGGGTGTGTTCACTCACCCCCTTGCGTGTCCAGCATCTCCATGGTCTTGGCACCTGTTTCTCTGCTCTGGAGATTAATAACAGAAAAGAGACGGTTGAGAGATGGTTACCATCGGTCATCAAAACATGATCAAAATACAATTCAGGCATTGCATTATTTAATAACGCATCATGCTAAACATGCCCAATAAAAACCTATAAAAATATGATTCAAATTATGAATCTGTTTGCAAATGATATTCTCTATGCAGAAGCAAAAACATAGCCACCGGATATTGGTTATTTTTTATGTCAGGCAATTTCCTTTCCGATAGGTAGTATAAACAAAAGCATAAAATCAATTGGAGGAAGATCAGGATCAATCATCGATTGTAAAAGAACACTGCAATACACACGCAGTTCCTTTGGAATTATGATGTTATGTTACCAGTCTGTAAATGGTTACCCTAAGCCAGGTTATCTAGAACACAAATTTAATCACTTTTAATGTTTTTTCTTTAAGTTGGAGGAAAAAATGTTGAATGTAATCCTATGACAGATAGCAGGGCTTGAAGGCTTTGCCAATGAAGAGATGTTCACGCATTAATTCAATTGAACATTTTAAGACAGCATCATGCCTTAAGTATGAAAGTTAATTTGAAGACTTTTTATAGTGCTTTGGGTACCCAAAGAATACATCTTTAAAATCTCACCCAACAAACACAGGCTCCACATTTTCTGTTTCACCTGGCAGAGCAGGTCCTCCTGGCCAGTGTGAAAGCCATGTGTTTGGGGACACTGCACAGCCCTGTGGCAAAGTCCATGTTTAACCTGTGAAGTGCCCTTCGTTGTTTTATACTGGTAGTCTGTATGGCTTAATATGCTTTGAGACCTTTATTTTCACACTACAGGCGATGGTGACATTTTGTAAATGTGGTCTTGATCGCAGTCACAGGCTCTGAATGAGTGAATGAGAATTGTGTTTTGGCTAGCGGCAGCCACGGTGCCAAGGAAATGCTCCGGTCACCATGACGACACGTCTGCGGGCCTTACCTCCTCTGCCATCTGCAGCATGCGTCTGGTGCTCTCCAGTGACTGCCAGACAAAAAAAAAAGAGAGGGGTGGGGAGGAGAGGCCGTGTCAATCACAGCTCAAACAAGGCTTTGTGTCATCCAGCAACAAACAAGGAAGCTAACTGCTATATGACCTTCTGCCTTGGCCACAGTGTAAGCACAGACACGTGCATCTATAGTATACACAGGCATGCACAGATAGGGGAGGAAAGACAGACCAAAGGGAAAAGAAACTGTCAAGCAAGAAAAAAAGGACTGGAAACTGGAGTTTGCAACACAATGATGCTTACGTCAGGGCAAGCATAAGAGTGGGTTGTGTTTTCTGCATGCATGGTGTGATGCATCATGCTTTAATATGACTGTGTGTGTGTGTGTGTGTGTGTGTGTGTGTGCGTGTGTGTGTGAGTTTTTAATGACCTGCCAGAATGTGCAAGGGTGTGTGTCTGTGCGTGTGTGTGCATTTATGCATATGTTTACTCAGTGATGTCAGAAAGCTTGTGTGTGCCTGTTTGTGTGTCTTGAGTGTGCGTGCGCGAGTGTGAGTTTTAGTGTGTTGGTGTTTACCCATGTGGTGAGGCAGTGCTATGTAGAACACCACACACATGGTTCCCATCATGCTCTTCTACAGTCCAGTAAGAAGCAGAAGAGAGAGGGAGGAGGGGACAGAGAGAGAGAGAGTAGTCAAAACGACAAGAGCAGAGATTAGTGTTAGAAAGAAAAAAGAGAGAATTAAACACGCGAGACAAGTAAAAGAAGAGATTTAATTCACTCAGCTAAAAGGTGAGTACAAAAAGAAGATGCAAGTAGCCTCTAAAGGTCAGCGCTACATGTTCACCAGTCATGATCACAGTACAGTAATCTAAACTAACCCTTGTGAATCATTACATGTTAACTTGAAAGTTCTCATTAGGCAAAAAAAAAAGGTGACTTGGCAATTCCCAGAAGACATTAAATCTAAACAGTTGCACTGTCTTCCTGAGTAAATGAACTGGAAAAACAGCTTCTAAATCAGTTCCTTAATATGAATACTAATAATAATGGAGAGACAAAGAATAATGAATATTCCACTCAAAGATGAATGAACTGCAATAATCTCAGCATTATGTGGGATGTGAAGAGCCTAATGTGCTAGAACACATCAGTGTAAGGGGGAGGAGGGCATGAGAATCAAGCAGAGACCAAGACCCTGCTGAAATGTAAACAACAAATGTAAACAAATCACACTGGTGTCTGTAAACTGTCCTCCTGTCACCCCCCCCCACCCTTGCCCTCCAAATCCATCCCATTCCCTACTTCGTCTCCATGGAAACGGGCAGCCAAACCTACCTCATCGGTCACTTGGTTGGCCCGCATGGCCATCTGCTCCACGGACATGTCCTCATTCATATTGGTGCCGTTTCCGTTGGCGGTTCCTCCTGGGACGGTAAGCTCTACGCTCTGGTGCCTGAGGCGGGTCAGAGTTGGGAGGTCAAAGTTGAGAGGTCATATAAACACAGGAAAAACTTCCCCCAGATGATTTACTGAGGATAGGCTACTTCAGGGTGAGCAAAGCACAGTTTGGAATGGTAGGGACAAACTGCAAACCAACTGTGGCTATCAAGACAGTTTTTTCGAAATTTCGAGAGGAGCTCGACTGGTTACACGGTCACATTCACACACACACGCACACACGAAAACACAGACTTTTTTGAATAAGCCTACAGGGCTGAATATTAACTGTTCCTGGTAGTCTATGGGCACTAAAACCTAATTTCAGTGGCCTGAGTTGATCTTCAAAACATCCACTTCTCTTTCTGCTTGTAATGATGAGGTGACATTTACTGACAAAGCTTTTTGTGAATGGTCAGGTCAAGAATGGTCAAAGAAAGTGGTAGCATTGAGCTTAATAAAATATTCTTTGCCATTGTGGCCCAGTCAAAACAGTTGGGCTGTGAGATTAAGTCAAGTAAAGTTCAATTCTAATTTTGGGCATAAACAAATCTGTCTATCAAAATAGCTTCCCCTGATCACTTAGTCCTAAACAACTGAAACCCTCAACTCTGCCCCAGGCTTTATAAATCCCCAAAAGACAAACAAAAAAAAAACAATACACTCTACCGATCTAATCACCTCTAACTTCACCATTTGACAATTCATGAGTGTTTTCTTCCCCTGTGTGCTTTTCAAGCATCTGCATGTTGGCCACTACACAATGAAGGCCTGTGCCTGCATTGTGTGCAGAGGAAACCCCACACCACTCTTCTGCAGCACCTTCAAGCACTTCCCAATTTACTAAACAGCCAAAAGCCAACAGAGGGTGGAGAATACCTCTCAGGCAGCCAGTCATCTGACTATCGCTGACTCTTTTATAAATAAAATAAAAAATAATATATATATAAATAAACAAATAAATTAACTAACCATAACATCTGAGTGGTTCGATTTCCACATCCATATTAGTCTGTTAGCCTTGTGTCACACGGTCTTTATCTGGAAACTCTCTTGGTTTCCTTTGTTGAAGGTTGCTTTGCAGTTTGTGCGCCTCACCAAAAAGGCTCTAGCATGATCTGCAGTCTTGGCAGACCATGCAGCCCATAATAAGAGAGATAAAACAATCAGCAGCAGCAGCGTTGCAGATCAGATCCCCTCTTGGGAGATGGCAGGAAGCAATGAGGGGGAAAGAGCTTTAAGAAGCCCAAACACGAGGAAGTGAAGATGTCGGTTTGCCCACAGGACAGGGCAATGGCGCACTCACCGACCAGGAATGTGACCGGGCAGAGGAAGAGGAAACTTTCTGACACACACACACTCTCTCACACACACACACACACACACACACACACACACACACACACACACACCGTCCTAAGTATGTACTGGTCAAGAGGGGTAACAAAACTTTTGCCATCAGCAGGGACAAGAGCACAACCCCCCCCCCCCCCAGACACACACACACACACACACAGATAAGATAAGGAAGTAGTTGTCATATGTCTGCACTGCAGACCAAGTGAGAGAGAGAGGGAGAGAGAGAGAGAGAGCAAGGGGAGAGGAACAAGTGAGAAGAGGGGTTGGGTTGTGTGAAAGTGTAAACGGCACAAGAGAGAACAGAGACTTCAAGTGTGGCATGTGCACTAGTCACAAAACTACTCCTCCATCTGGTTTCCCCCTAGAGCAACAGATTCTGCAGACACTTTACCAGAACTCCATGTTATGTCATGTCATGTCAATGACCTTGTCATGTCATTAATCATGAGTCTAATAGGATATTGAGATGTCATATTACTGTCACGTCAGCTTTCCTGTACTATACTAATTGTCATTATCATAGCATAGGTTATTTTGAATTGATAATCAGTGGACCAGTGGACAAGAAAATCGTCATTAGGAAAAATTACTTGAAATAAAGTCAGAATGGCCACCAAAACGAACGGGATATTTGTTGACACCTTTTTAGCAGTTTTCATTTGACTCGTTTTGACTCTTCACAACATTAATGTAGGCTATGAAAGAATGGAGATTTCCATTTCAGCTATTTCTCTAGCGTTATCTCTCTTCACGTACCCCAGCTGTTCGCAACAGCTTCAGTGCGTCTTTCCTGTTTTTGCAACACTGCTGACTTACAGTACAGCAGGCTACTCCTCCCTCTCAAGCTGACTTGGCACTTGACTCATGTTCAGAGAGAGAAATAACGTTAACGGTCACAATAAGCACCCGACATATGGCTGTCCCTATTCTCATCCAAAAGCACCTAAATAGACCAAGACAGACGCCGATCGAAACAGCCTACGCGGCCAGCTTTTCCACCCAAACCTGTTCTCCTAGGTCAAGAATAACAAAGCCCTGACGTCACTGTTACCTGTTCGCAGTCTCCCCCAGCCTCCCTCCTCTCTCCTTACCAACTTACCGACCAATCTTTCAGCAAGCATACCATACGCGCTGGCCAACCGATAAGGATTTAAAATAATCTACCCTATATCACACTACTGGCACATCACATCACATCACAGAAAGGTGCTAAAAAACGCAGCCTTCAAGTAGCCTCGCGCCCTAAATGTTGCATGATCAACTTGCTACATAAGTTACCAACTTTTTGGGCTATTAGTAACATTTTGCTTCCGCAAGATAGGCAACACTTATAGACCTCAACACCGACACCTCATCAAAACCACATAAGATCAACGTAAAAATCCCCTGCCGCCAGAACAATGTAATTTAGAAAAATGGCACCCAACTTTAAACAACATTTAAGAGCTGGCAACTTCACCCATAAATGCTGACTTCAGAGACGGGGCACATGACAAGTCACGATGTATTCGTTATGCTAACGTTACCTATTGTTGGTGGCAGAGGTAACGTGATCTAACTTTATGTGCCCATCTCAACTCATTGCGTTAACGTTAACCTTAAATTAATCTACCAGTTCAACGCTTTATAACTTAATGTTGGGTTACTTGTCTTACCAACTCGAGGTCACTGACTCGCGCTATCCGTTTCAATCGTAATTAGTTTAACGTTAACATTAAGTGACACACTGTTTGCCCTTCGTGTCCCAGAGAATAAGAAAAACCCATCACCAACCCTGACCCACACCTGAATATTAAGTTAGTTTACAACAAGTTAACAGGATCGTTGTCAATTTTTTTCAGTAACTGAAGTTAGCTGGGAAATCACCATCAGAAAGTTGAATGACGTTGTCGTTAACATTAACATTAATTTGAAGAGAGAAGCGGATACCTTGATTAAGTGAATACCTTATCCCACGCACCAACCAAGAGTTATAGTACAGCTCCCTTTTGACTGAAAATTATCCTGACTTACGGTTTACTCATGGTGTCCGAAAGTTGTCCAGATAATTTACTTGCCTGTACACTCGCCAGCTAGCTTGCTAGCATGGGCTACACTGTTTATTTTGCGCTGACAAACTACCTCTCAGTGCATGCTAGCTTCTTAGCTAGCTAACTACTCCAAAAGTTAGTTTCCTCCTTTCAATACCACGGCAATCCTTTTCTGTTCGTGGGATTCTTGGTCAGGAAGACGGAAGGCACTTGTCCACACTCTACTTACAGCAATGTCTCCAAGTTTAAATTCCTCCTGAGTTTCTCCGACAACTATCAGCGTGATCTGAAATAGTTCCTAAAATTCCTTCAGACAACCAGTTTCAACTTCCTCTTCTTCGTTGAGGCGTTGCTGCAGAATGGGGACCACTTTCCGATACTTTAGCGCCACCTGCTGTACTGGAAAATAATGAATGAAAACAAGACAGTCTAACCAGAGGCTATTTTTATTCAGGTCCAGTGTCTGAGCGCATAACCTAGTAAAATATCCAGTTAGATAAACCTTCCACGAGTATTACTCAATTTGACGGTAGGGTACTGAGGTACATTCGATGTGTCTGGCTAACAATTATTTAAATCAACTAGTGCAAAGGAGTTTGCCACATGTGAACATAAATTTTATTTTTGAATCCAACTCTGGATCCATACACACACACACACACACACACACACACACACACACACACACACACACACACACACACACACACACACACA
>JASCQY010145112.1:0-11864 GCA_030264315.1 Sardinella tawilis | reverse complement strand
ATTCTGAAACAACTTTAAAAATCAAAATCCAAACATTCATATGTATGCATGTATGTATATGGGTATGTGTATGTATGTATGTAGATGTGTATGTATGTGTATGTATGTGTGTATATGCGTATGCATGTGTATGTGTGCATGTATGTGTATATGCAATATATGCACACATTGACGGGAATGTGATGAATTATGTAAACCATATCCCTGAGCATTGGAAATAATAATAATAATAAAAAAAATCCAAACATTTAGATGAGTACTGTATCCTGAGTAAACTTACAGTATATACAAAATATCAATGATTCTCTTAAAAGACCCAGGCTGCTCTAAAAGGCTATAAAGACGGGTGCATGTAGACAGAGTTGGAAATGAAGAGACTGTTTTACATAGAAAGTCTCTAACCTGAAGATAGCGAAAGAAGTTGCTTTTAGGGAGGTTACATTTCTCACAGAGCAAATCAAAGGAGGAGAAAACCCCGTCAGAGTAAAGGTCATTAAAAGACCCTATGCCCAATTTCTGCCAATTTGAAAATGATTTGTCGATTAAAGATGGTGCAAAATTATGGTTAGAATGAATGGGAGCTTTTAAAGGAAAAGATGTCCAACCAAAATGATGGCACATCTCCTTAAAGTAGATCTGACCACCTTCTTTTTGGAAATGTTTGATGAAAGGTCTGGGGTGGAGGAGTAGACCAAGGCTGGTAAAGAGGAGGGTTGACAAGACAGGGCCTCTAAGACATATCATGAAGGCTCATCAGCGCCAGGATCCTCATACAGCCAATGTACTATTGCGCCTATTTTGGTAATAGGCTTGGAAATCTGGTGCTGCCATCCCACCAAGACACTTTGGATGCTGCAGCACGCTTCTCGCTATACACAAAGATTTGTAATTCCATACAAAAGATGAAATAATAGAGTTGAGTTTGTGAAATAATTATTTGGGATCAGGGATGCACTGAAAAAGATATGTAAATTTGGGAAGAATGTTCATTCAAATCAAATTAATACAGCCAGCAACAGAGAGTGGAAGTGAGCTTCAGTGCTAAGGTCAAGTTCAGTCCGTTTGAAAAGGGGTGAGAAGTTTGCAGAAAAAAGGTTGGAAAACTTATCCACAACATTTACACCAATGTAAGTAAAACTAGAGGTGATGAAATTGGTCCAAGATGCAAAATACATGGGTTAAAGACCTTGCCGGGTCTGAAATATATAAAAGTAAGTCGTCCGCATACAATGAGACTTTTTATACCTGACCCTCTCTAAAGATGCCCCTCACCGTTGTATTATGATTCAAGGTGAATAACAAGGGCTTAATGGCCAAGGCAAATAATAAGGGTGATAATGGACAACCCTGTCTAGTGCCACAACATACCTGAAAATATTTTAATAAAAGGTTATTAGTGTGGACTGAAAAAAAGTGGGGCAGTATACTTCATTAATGATTAATTGAATGTTGGTGTTCTGTTCAATATTTATTTAATGTTGATTAATAGCAGTCATAATTACAATACAACCATGCAAGACTATTTGGTTTTGTAAGTTACTTTTAATTGTTTTCCTTGAATTTTGCTTTTGTACTTACTTAAAAGTTGACACATTGTGCGGCAAATGCCAGTGTGGTGGATGAAATGCCCAGTGCAACCAACTTTGTCAACAGAAACTCCAGTGTTGGCCTCCTGGTTGCCCCCTGATGTGTAGAAATGGCATATCTTCAATTTTCTCTGAGGACATCTTAGTTCGAGGTAGGATAAGTCCCACGTCCCACTGGTTTGAATTGGGTCTGGAACACATAATCAATGACAATACTAGACGTAAAGACCCTAGGGTAATCTAGAATTATCTTACAATCACCATTGTTTGTGAGCAATCTCAAATTGTCTATAGATATTTTTGTAAAATTTCACCCTAATTTTTTTATGCACACTATTTGTTTTGGTATCATCTTCAAATTAATTTGGATAGCATATAGTCATGTGAATGTAGGATGAACTCAAGAGTTTTTCCCACCAGTCATACAGATAATAAACTGTGTAGTTCTAGGTGGATAGGAGGAACCATACCACAAACATTACAGGTCAAATAGGGCCAGAGTAGGGTCTAATTCATTAGAAAACTATGGATAGTCCATGGGTTGGAGGAAGCTGACATACTGTAGATCTCAATCTACAGTACAGTACTGTATAATCTGCATGCATCCATTGTTCTTGGAAACACTCCAGCATCCCGACAATGGGATCATTGATTGAGAATATCAAATAATGCTTGTTTGACAGATGGTAGCAAGTTGTTAAGGACAAGGACAGAACAGCTTCAGTAGCTTTGTCTTTGTCTAAACTAAAATGTAATGAAGCAGATGTAAAACTTTTGGCTGTGTATATTTTTAAAGCTGATAAGATGATGTCTTCAATCAATAAAATTGTAAAGGAAGCATTTAAAGTTAATTTCAGTTGCCTGACACAAGTCCAAGGGCCCCTCATAAATACTGTTAATGTCATAAGAGAACAGCTGTGTTGGGGTATGTTTTACCACTCCCTCTCCCTCACCCAACACAGTGTGATTCTAGACAGTAACTGATATTTGTCCTGGTTATCCTGCCAAGTCAAGTGTGGTATGTAAACAAACTAGGGCAAGTGCTATTTCTATCATATCATAAAAAATCACGTGGCTCAGTGAAAAACAGATATCATCTGTTATGATGCAGAGTTTTGTCAACAGTGTTATTAAACACGCCAAAATTATTTGAGGGATCTGTGTAAATGGCATTCCAGACTCGAAGACTTTTTGACTGTTAAAAATGAGAATGTGAATATGTTGTTTTACACTGTAAAAGAGATCTATTTTTTCAGTGTTTATACTAGTTTGAATGTACAACATTTAGGCGACTTGTACATGTGCATGTTAACATTTACATGTTAATTAAAATTATAGGAAGGATAAAAGCTTATAGTTAATGTACTTATAGGGCACTTTTCTCCAAAGCAATTTTGCTATACTACACTACATTGCCAATTTTTTAAAACATCATAATAATCCCAAAACATAGATTAAGTATTCTGTTAACAGTTATAATAAAAACAGTAAAAACCTTAAAATCTTAAAAGGAAGAACAAAATTAAATAAAAATAAGCTTTTGATATCAGTCCTCAGAAAAGTGAAATTTTGAGTGAATTTGTTCATATAAAAATATATATAATTGCAAAAATCTTGAAAGTCTTGCACAAGCCTAACCTTTTATGTGAGCTCTATAACGTAACTTGGCATGGAAATACCTTAAATACTACATGAAACTGTTGATGTGAAAAATGGACTAGTATTAAGCATAACCATTCCATATAGATCGCTTGTGATCACTTGTGATCCGTGTGTCAAACATGATTTTTCAGTACACTACTTATATGCAGCAAAGCAAACTATACCAAAGCTTTAAGACAGCTTCTAGAGAGAAAATGATTCATCATCAACTCACCTGGCATGTTTAGTGTTAACAGTTTCGTTCAACAGTTCAGCACAACATTTTTATCAGTCCTATTTGAGAGATAATCTAATGTGGAGACACATGTGTTGCCATTGGCTGAGGGGAAGCCTGAAGGGGTGTGATCTGGAGGGAGTTCAAAACTGTTACTGCATTACATTCAGGGCCCTGCCAATGTCTATTACTGGGGAATCGCTACAATTTGGCTACAGTTACTTCTGCTCAAGACAACCCCCCCGTCCTACTCTGCTCTGCAAGCCAACGTGGTCATCATCTGTGTGGACTCGTCAGTAAAGAATAGAGTGCCACCTGGTGGCTAATGGCAGACGACTGATGAATGCAATTTTTGCAAAAATGTAATTAAGCAAATTAGAGTTAGTATGATTATAAGCAAAGATAGTTTAGAACTGTCTATGTGATTAGTACTGTATGTGGTTGAGTGACACATTGAGTGACACATCTTATTACTGTATCTATACAGTATGTACAGTGTATATATATGGGCAATTCCAGCTGTAAGGCAGAAAATTCTGGTACACAATGGCTGATGAACATCCCCCCATACTTGGAGGGGCTATATGGTCTCTGCTACTCCACCCCCTACTGTGTCCTATCTTGTCACCACCTGTCCCCTGTGGTGTCACTCTCTGACACCTCACACTTAGGTCACAGTCAAGGAAGATAGAGGGACATGTAGAGATTAACTGTTGTATGACTTTATAGAATGTAATTCATGTCATGTTTGGTCTCGTTTTGATGGTCTCAGTGTGAGTGCTTTAATGGTCTCAGACTCATCAAGAAATAGGTTAGTCCTAATATGTTTATCAGGAATTTAGAATTCCTGGTCTCTGCAATACATCCATGAGGGCTGAACCAGACAGGTGTAAAAACTACACCAAAAGTTTGAATGATCAATTGATGAAAATCAACCCCTTTTGAGTAGTGTAAACTTAACCTCAAATTTGTTACGCCTGTGATGTTTCCATGGAATTGACAGCCTTAAAAAACATAGTTTCCATGTTGAGGTTTACATTTCTGTTGAATAGCCCATGCAGTATATATTTATATTATGTATATGTACAGTATATGTATATACAGTATATGTTCTTTAAAAAAGTATTTAGGCTTTGTTTTGCTTGTTGAGTAATATTTAAGGGATAATCAATGACATGCCTTGTGTATATTAAAAAATATTGCACGTTCGAAGCGGTGATGCGGTCACGACGCGGCAGTGTAGATAAGTGTTATTGAGAAAAATCTACTGTGCTAGAAGCAAGCAATAATATGTCTATTCATTCTCTAGCCAACTTCTCCTTGTCCATATAACATTTCACAGTCATTTTTTCTTTGCAGTCAGAATCTTTGGTGACAAAATCATGTATACAGTATAATCTGCATGCATACATTGTTCTCGGAAACTCTCATGCATCCTGACAGGGGGATCATTGATTGAGAATATCAAATAATGCTTGTTTGACAGACGGTAGCAAGTCGTTAATGACCAGAACAGAACAGATTCAGTAGCTGTATAAGCTGTGTTTTGGCTGTGTAGATTTTTAAAGCTGATAAGAATCTGTCTTCAATCAATTACAGTAAGTTTAAAAGGAACCATTTAAAGTGCATCTCAGTTGCCTAACAGAAGTTCAAGGGCCCCTCATAAATACTGTTAATGTCATACTGTAAGAGAACAGCTGAGTTGGGGCACGTTTTTCCACTTCCCCTCCCTCACCCCACACACTGTGATTCTAGACAGTAACTGATATTTGTCCTGGTTATCCTGCCAGGTCAAGTCTGGTATGTAAACAAACTAGGGCAAATGCTATTTATATTATCATAAAAAATCACGTGGCTCAGTGAAAAACAGATATCACCTGCCATGATGCAGAGTTTTCTCAATAGTGTCATTAAACTGGATGCCATTCATAAGCACATTGGTATAACAGTGATTCAATTTTTTTTATTTTTTTTTCCAGGGTTGACATGTTATATGGAATTAATGCCCACCCCATGAGCCAATCAGAGAGGAGAATCCCATTGTTAATGCAGATAACACATAATAACATTATAATAAAGAATTTTGGTGCTGTTTTGTGTGGTGAGTGATATGTCTGTACTACTGGGATCTGCAATCACTTCAGGGTGAACTATTTCTGTCTCAAATACCCAAGGCTTTTGCAATGACTGTTACCAAGGAAACAATCCTTTCCCAACTTGAACCTTTTTTGGTGAGTAAATGAAAGAAGAGGACTGTTTATGTCTACAGCTGAGATCCTATGAATAGTGGGACATTACAATATAATTCAAGTCAGTGTTGGCCAAGCCTAATTTTCAATAACCTAATTTTTAACATGCAGTAAGTTCATGTCATAGGTACACTTAGGTACACTTAAATACAGTAAGGTATACAGTATACAATAGGCTATAAAACAATAATTGCAATACAGAATTGTTACATTGTGCCAATCAGGCCATTCAATTGGGAAATCAGGAAAATTGTTCTGTGTTAATGTAGATCATATGAAATAGGCCTATTTTGGGCTTATAACATGTAGGCAGTAGGTATACAGTAATTAGTGAGCTGTCCATGGTTGCAGGGATTTCTTTGTGAGGTTTTAAGCGGGATGCAAATGGGTGAGATGCTAGTGGCAACAAAGGATTCAATGATGCTAAACTGAAACCAAAAGATACCACCGTCAGACTGAGACAACAGCTGGATGAACTGAGGAATGGTAAAACTCTAACTATGGGGAGGTGGAAAATGAGTATATTTCCTGAAACAGTGGTGTATCCATTAATTTCTTGCATCCATTTCTTACTCAGAAAGCAGATTCAAAAACAAAATCTACTGACTCACCAAGCAGCAATGCCCTCCAGCTAATTTTTTCAGTACCCTTTTTCTCTTATAAGGCTGTCTGTCTACTGTGGGTATGCATGTCACCCTGGCCTTTAAAATATTGGACATGAGAGTGCCTTGATTCTAGGTTAAGAGACATGACCTTGTTTTGCTTTACCAGCACCTGAGACCATCTTGCCTACTTCTGGAACTACTGACACACTTGGCACCAACATGCAGATTTTTATATCAGTATACATTACACAGCAAGGGACTACAGGGTTTAGGGAGCTCTTGTAGTTGCAGTACAGCTAACAAATTGAACAGCAGACAGATTCACTGAAAGGGGAATGCCGGCACATCTCTCAACCTACATTCCAGCTGAAGCAGTAGTCGAGTACAATGAGCTGACAAAAAAATTAACCGAAATGATGCAACCTGAAGGAGTTGTGGTGGTATTAGCGAGGCAGCAAAATAGCATAGCAATAGGGGCTGCTCCTAACATAAAAGCTACGTAAACAACTTTTTTCACTAAATGTTTTACTTTTCCTCAGTTCATCCAGCTATTGTCTCAGTTTGACGATTGTGTTTTGAGCTTCAGGTTAGTATAGATCATTGAATCCTTTGTTGCCAACTACTGTAGCATCTCATCCATTAGCATCCTGTTTAAAAGCGTCCATAGAATCCAGTTTTTTTTTCCTATTTAAAATTCAGTAGAAAATGACGTGATTTTCTAAAATGATATGAAATGGAACTATGCGCTTCCTCCGGCATAGAAATACAAATCAATATGACAAGGAACTATACTACTACTACTACTACAGTATATTGTCATTGTGGCATAACAATCAAGAAGTGCAGATAGTTCCAGAGATCAAGTAGTCCAAGACGCTGTTCCTGGATTATTACGCCGGACAGAGAGCATAGTTCCATTTCTTATCGCTTTAGAAAATCACCACATTTGCTTACTATCGACTGTTGCCTGTGTGTCATCAATGATATAACAATCTAATACTACTACCCAGTCTATTTGATGTCCTCAGTGCTTGCGTTGCTAAAAGAGGTCACAGTGTTCACCAAATTTGACCTTCGGAATGCCTGTATCCAAGATCCATACCTGAGCACACTTCCCATATCTGAAGTATTTCCACAGACTCTATAATGTCTCTGGGGTTTGTGATATCAGCTGACACTGTCCAGATGGACCCTCACAAAGATCAAGACAGTGGTGGCATGCCCAGCAACCTCTACCCAACGTTAACTCCAACTCTTCCTAGGGTTTGCTAATTTTTATTGTACATAATTATAGTACATTGGTTGCTCCCCTCACAGCTTGAACTTCATATGCTGTCAAGTTCTCCTGGTCCCCCATGGTGGAGAGAGAGTGTTTCTGACCCTGAAACAATGGTTCACCTCGGTTACAGTCCTGATCCAACCAGACCAGAACTTGTAATTGACCGACCCCAAGCACCACCCATCGATTGTTATGTTTTTCTATCTCGGACAAGTTTGGCTAAGAGAAGAACAAAGAAGAGACTGGGCCTATTGTATGAACAGGCATAGCCCCTGGGAGAATCTCAGCTATCCTGTCATCCTGTGTGTAGCTTTCATCACCCAGTGATTCTTTGATTATAATGAGGGAGAAAGTCTGCAATTTTGTCCTGTGCCCAGAACAAGACTTCCACACCTGCTCTTGATCTGCTGCAACATGTCCCTGTCCCTAGAAGACCCTGGTCTCATATTTCCCTGGACTTTACCAGTCCTCCCCCTTCAGATGGCAACACCACTCCATGTGTGTGTATTCCAAGGTAGGAAGCAGCACGTTCAAAACTTCAGTTGCTCATTTATTCAGCCAACATTTTGTCCGTAGCCTTCATCAGGGTGATTTGCAAAAAGCCTGATGAGGGCTATGGCTGAAAAGTTGGTTGAATACATGAGCAACTGAAGTTCTGAGTGTCCTGTGACTTGTTTCCTTGCTTTGTTAAGTACTCATCAGTGAGTACCTCAAGAAAGAGATGTGTGATTATTTTTGTTTCTGATAAAATCAGTTGAATCTGTTTCAGACAGCATAAACTGTAGGCCTATCCTTCGCAGTGCGTTCCATGTCCAAAATTGTGTTGAATTATGAAGTCATCTTTAAGGTTGTATCCTTAAACCTCATACCGCTTACACCTCTGAAAACAGAAAGCCAATTGTCATTTCCAAACCCACTCTTGCCTAAGGTGGAGTCAGGGTTCACCCAGCTACTTTGAGATGAAAGCATCAACCAAATGGATAAAAATGATAAGATAAAAATAACCAGTAACTCATAAGTACATTTATCGTTTATTTAAAATTGTACTTTTATATACATAAAATGTGATGACAACTAATTGTGCTTTGAAAATGTACTACAGCACCCCTTAAAATCAGAATAACTTCAGAAACCAAATGTGTGACACTTTGATCTCAAGAGGGAACCTATAGGTTTAAAGACACTTACAAGTGTTCTCATAGTTCATTAACATGTACACCTCCTACATAAGTCAAACTTTGAAAAAATACCTGTCATTTTGTTAATGAAACAAACTGAAGATATTTATTTTTACTAGGTAGAAAAGAATCTTAACAGATGATCTGAGGAGTGTCTGTGGGCAGACCATCCAAATTAACTCTGTACTACAGTAACTCCATTAACCATGCATAAGTAAGGACAGTATAAAGCACCTACTGTAAAAATAACTAAAATGTTAGCTTTGTATAATCAAGCTTTTGTTGGTTGACTGACATGGTCAGTGCTTTAAGATCTGCTTCATCAAGAAACACACGCACACTCAGTCAAAACAGTAAGAAAACAGATGCTGAGATTCTCCACTGACGTAGAATAGATACTTGATGAGTCGTCCAGGCAGAGGGAGACTGACTATTTGCCTCAGTCTCTGGTGGCCCACCTGTTGGCGAATCCTCAGTCGGCATAGATGCATCAGGGGAAAGAAGGATGGCCCTGGGAATTTCAAGGACATTCCAGGGTCATTGATATGTACTGTAGCATTCATGCGCATCAACAACAACAATAATAACAATAATAATAATAATAATAATAATAATAATAATAATAAAAAGTTAAGTCATTGTACAAACTTGATTTTTCCTTGATGTGCACCCAGTCCTCGTTGCTCTCAAGAAGGTCTGTGACTCTAGAACACAGTTTCACAGGACCAGTGTAATCTAGCAGAAGGTCAATAATAGGTCCTGCCATGCTGGAGTAGAGGGGATCAGCTAGAATCTCACAGAACTGAATAGAAATGACACAGAAATGACAAGTAAGGAAGGACAAAAAACAACAAATTCATCCAAGTACTACAAACCATAAGTGGTACATTCCGTGCCCTGCACAATTATTTGCATCTCTGTATATGGTATGAATTGGTGTGAATCAATCCACAGCCCTGTTGTTAGAGGTCTCTGTAGCAAAAAGAACGAGAACAATTGATGCAACATAGGCTGAGTTATAAACCAATAACTACTGTTAACTGAATTGGGTATAGCGAAATGAAACTGAAAATAAGTCACTATGCCCCCTTTACGTAGTGTTAGTTGCCCGGTTCATTATTTGGCCAATGTTGTATCAAATTTTTTCTTTACATCATCAGAACAGTGTTGGAATTTTCTACCCAGCATATTGGCCTGGACATATAACACTCTCCTCTGTCTGTTCATGTCAGCATCATCCTCCAGCGCACTGTATCAGTAATAATACTGTATGTCCCAAGTATTTAGTATTATTAGATACACACAGCTCTTCCCCAGCTAAACAGAGAGGGGGAAATTTGATTTTCATGTCATGCTTGGTCAAACAAATCATTACCACACTGTTTTTAGCACTATATTTAATATCAAACTCAACCCCATAATCAGAACAGATGTTGAGAAGCTGTTGGAACCCACTGCTACTAGAAGATAGAATGGTGAGGTCATCTGCATATAGGAAGTGATTGATCAGGGTATTACATACCATACAACCTGTTTGGCACACCCCCAGCTGCCTCCCCCCGCCATACCCCATTACTAACGCTAAAAGGGGTGGAAAGAATATTCCCCTATTTGACACATGTACTTTGGTTGGCATACCAGTAGGCTAAAATACATACCAAGCTACTAGGGACACCCCTGCTTGAGCTTATTAAACAGTTTAATATCAGTCAAATGCTTTTGATGCATATACTGTATAAAGCTGATAAGTATAGTGGAGCCTTGTCTTCTGTATGACTCTACAACCTCTTTCAGAGCATAGATACATTGCCCAGTACTATGCTTAGGCTTAAATCCAAATTGAATGTCAGTGGTGATTATGTAGCCACTTACCTTGTCAAGAATTAGAACTCTTTTCTATTTCAAGCGGGCAGCGCAGGGCCTCCGCGTAGAACATGCGTGCGGTATGAAAGGTCTAATCTGTTAACATGTATTCTGAATGAAAACGGACCGAAACCGTGCAAGCACCGCCCCCGTCCTGTGTACACAGATTTTGGTGTGAATGCGGCGCTAGTCTTTCAAGCACTTTGGAGATAATGCTGGCAAGAGCTAAAGGTCTAAAGGCTAGGTCTGTAGTTACCAATACTACCTTACCAGCCTTGTCTTTGATGACTGGAACGAGAATACACTATATTATCAAAAGTATTCACTCGGCTGCCTTGACTCACGTATAAACTTAAGTGCCATCCCATTCCTAACCCATAGGGTTCAATATGATGTAGGTCCACGTTTTGCAGCTATTACAGCTTCAACTCTTCTAGGAAGGCTGTCTACAAGGTTGAGGTGTGTGTTTATAGGATTTTTCGACCATTCTTCCAAAAGCGCATTGGCGCATTGAAAAGCGTGATTCATCACTCCAGAGAACGCGTCTTCACTGCTCTAGAGTTCAGTGGCGGCGTGCTTTCCACCACTGCATCCGACACTTTGGGATGTATGTGCTTTTGGAAGAATGGTCGAAAATTCCTATAAACACACCCCTCAACCTTGTAGATGGCCTTCCCAGAAGAGCTGAAGCTGTAATAGCTGCAAAAGGTGGACCTACATCAGATTGAACCCTATGGGTTAGGATGGGGTGGCACTTCAGTTCATATGTGAGTCAAGGCAGGTGAGCAAATACTTTTGATAATGTAGTGTAACTGACATCATAATGTCAGGCAATATGACGACTCACCAGTCTAATAAGGCAAATAGACAGCAGCACTGCCTGCAGCTAGGGCCAGCTAACTTGAAATACTCTGCTGTGATGTTGTCCAGTCCACAAGCTTTTCTGTCTGCAAGATTCCTTATGGCATTAAGAAAATAAATTATTTTTTCTGGTCAATTAGCTATCAGAGTGAGGCAGTGGAAGAATACTACAGGCTATCAGTCAAGGGCTGATCCAATCTCTTTGAACGTAAACACCTCCAGCAAGAAATTGATCTCAATACATGCAAGTCCAGACCCTCTGTACGAATCGATGGTGTAGAACAAGGGACTGGTCAAGACCAGCCTACAGGGATATCAATAATTGTTAAAGACTCTGCTGCTGTATTCACTGCAAAAGCAAAAAAAT
>JASCQY010145024.1:7500-11876 GCA_030264315.1 Sardinella tawilis | reverse complement strand
CACACACACACACACACACACACACACACACACACACACACACACACACACACACACACACACACACACACCAGTGTTGAGCAAGCTATTAAGAAAATGTATTTAACTAAGCTACCTATTAATTTAGATCAGATGAAGCTTCACTTCACTAAAGCTATCCAATTGTCTATAAATGCAAGGAACATCTGTCTGTCTGTCTGTCTGTTCAATACTGTTCACTAACTCAGAACACATTCTGTGTGCTCACAGTGCTGTGCTGAATCACTGTGCTGGTAAAAGCCACTCCAGCTCATCATGTTTTTTGGTGTCAAATGCAACACATTAGCCTGGGCTCACCCATACTTCCTATGACGCTGCACAAACTTTCGCGTTCAAGTCAGTCTGGCCAAGCAGCCTGTTTACCGCGTTTCCTGTCCCAGAATTTCAGGCACCAATGGGAAGCAAGCTTTACTCCCAGGTGAAGGAAGCAGGCTTAACAACTTTACATTAGACTTCGTCTCTCAGAAGTCGGATAGTATGTGAGGTTGGCCAGACTAAGCTCATATGAGCTTTTGTCGTGATAGCCAGACTAGCAACACATAACATTTAAAGGCTTTTCCATGTCTCACCTCAGCATGTCACACATTGCCTGAAGTTTATAGATCTTGCAACAAAATACAGACACACGGCACCCAACAAGAGTAATCATAGCCATGCTAAAATCTGCTTAAAGTGCCATAGCCCGAAGGATCTGAATGTGAACTGCTACAGATCACATTAAAAGGCAACGAGTTCAGTAAGAACACACACATAACATGGCCTCAGTAGCCATGCAGGGCTGCCCAAAATAATCTGGTTTCAACACACAAACATGTGGGTATGCAATGCATCTTTAGAACAACATGTTCAATACCTGCAAACCAAGCATGCAGTTTCAACTTTCATGGCTTTCGACCGTCTTTGTACCTTCAATAAGCATCTCAGTAAGTCTATTCTAATTGCTTGGGTAGAAATGTATATCCTCACGGAGGACCTACGTGCACATATCTAAGTGGGCTACCAGTTTCCAGGAAAACATGCTTTGTACAGGCACTGCCCTTGCTTCGTGAAAATTTTCAGACATTTTTTTACACACACACAAACACAAACACAAACACACAAGCTCACTGAGGAAGCTCCACAATCTCCTCCTCTGCAAGGGGAGCTGTGACGGTGGTGCTGCTGGTGCTGGTGGTGGTGGTGGTGTTGGCGGAAGCGGCACAGCTGGTGCTGGTGATGTTATCTTGGGCTGGGGTCGCCAGAAGCAGGTCTGGGCATGCTGCCTGCATACCTGAGGCAGTGGAGAAGAGAGAGAGGGGAAAGGGTGCTGCTGTCATAAAGAGGCAAAAGCAGAGGAAACTCACAGGTCAATTCATTTCTGACTCTTAAAAGGGATCATCTGGCATTGTTTGACATTGTAGGTTGCTGGCAGTAGGTATGAGAATGACAAGAATATGGCACATGGTAGACCAAATAGCAAAACAGCAGCCAATGCTAACTGATGAGGGCAAGGAAGTATTGTTTTCCTGTGCCCCCGTCAAATAGCTTTAACTGCCAGTTTGCAAATTCGGTCTACGTTGTACCAAATGCTGACCTTCTCATACCTACAGGCAGCACTGAGCCGCTCCAACAAAGAGGGATATGGGCTAAATGACTGTGTAACAAATTGCCCTCTGATAACAGTGCCACTGTTCTCACCACTGCCTCGGTCAGTGTCCTTGCTGGCAGTGGAGGGGAGTGTGTCTGGAGACTGGGCCGAGGCCTGGGGGGTCTCCTGGGGCTGGGTCCGCTCAGAGGGCTGCGCTGCCTGGGGCTGCTGGGGGTTTGATTGGCTTGGGGGAAGACGGGAGGCGGCGGCCAAGGACGTATTGGCTCGTCTCAGGGTTTGAGGACCAGTACGACTCCTCCTTGAGGGCGAGGTTTTCACTGTGGAGGAAAAATATGGGAGAAGAGATAAGGGAGCGAAAGCGAATCATTTTGGTTGGTGGTTGGTTGTTTTATGTCTACAGTATCTAAGTATTAAGTTTGCACATTATAGTACTGCAAAAATAGTACATTTTGAGTTTAGTTTGCTTAGTTTCTATGTTATATTTTAAAATGCACTAATCACATAACAGGAAAGATGCATTGCGCCAGATTCAGCGACAAGCTAACGTCTGTCTGCGGTCCCTAGTAAAGTAAATTTGAGAGTACAGTACAAAATTAGAATTAGGAAATAATGCCGTAAAAGTGAAAGTAGGTCAACTCAAGAGCACCAGGGAGTGCAGAGATCGTAGTAGCAGCTGCTAAGAGGAAGCGCATACAGACAAACATGTTCATGCACACAAGTTGACAGGGCATGAGCCTAAGGGGAGGGGAGGGGGGCATACACTCACGAGGAATCCTCTTAAACACCATGGTGCACATGAACCTCTGGAAGCGGTCGGCATAGAAACCTGGCCTATGGACCGACACTGTATCCTGCGGTCAGAAGAGACGACACATGACACTGCATATCAATGGGAGTAATTGCCATTACAACTTATAGCTTTCATAGCTTTTATATAACATATGTGTGTGTGTGTGTGTGTGTCTGTCTGTCTGTATGGTGGTGTGTGTCTGTGTGTGTGTGCCATGGTGTGCTTGTGTGTTTATTTTAGTGTGTGTGTGTGTGTGGAGGTTAGTTATCTTGTCTTACCCCGTCATGGACGAGAGCCTTCCAAGAATGTTCCAGCTTCTTAACCAATCTAAAAAATCAAAAATTCTATGACCTATCCAAATTCAAAAATATTTCAATAGAAACATGCAGGCACACACACACACACGCAGGCTGACACTGAGAAAGCACTTTTATTTTCCGATCCACTGAATGATAATAACATATAAGCTCCTTCTCTGGCCTGGTGAGGTTCAGGTAAAGGATTCCACACACACCCACCTGTACGACTGCAGGATGTCAATGATTCCAATGAAGAGTATGACCCTCTCACCTTTGGAGAAGGCAGGAATACCACCCAAACTGAACAAACAAACAAACAAATAGAACATAACAGAACTGTCAACAAAACAAACAAAGTTACAGAAACCACCAAATCGTTATCATGCAAAAGAATCTCTACGCAGTAGCAAGATGTTGTGGATTCACTTCTGCCCAAGAAATGCAAACTGATCCTTCCAGATAGGCAGGAAGACACGTGAATATGAACAGGAGTCATCATTCCCAGGTAACCTAATGCCTGATTTGTATTTCTCCGTCTCCAACAAAACACAGACATAAAAGCCCCTCTCCGACGTTGCAAACCCCTCTCCAACATGCTCTCCGACGAAGGACGGAGACATTCCCAGCTTTTGAAATATCCATCGCGACGGACGGAGACTGGCTTTATTTTGGCTTCTTGTTAACCAAGTAGGTAGAGCTAGCTATATGCTAGTTCACAGTGAAGGCTGTATCAAAGTATTTTATGAAAGATTTTTAATGTCTTTTAATCAAAGCATAGTGGGGACCTTTATAACATAAACAACTAAAATCTTTCCTAAACATTTCCTAAATCTTTTTGAATTGTCTGACGTGTCAGTTACATAATGTTGATATAAACACATTTATAAATTTACATTTGTGTGCGTCAATATTTACATATTTAAACGGGTTACAGCACCCGTAGCAGGCGCCAAAGAGTACCCAGGTTTGAATCCAGCCTGCGGTCGGTTCCCCATCCTACCCCCCCCCCCCCCCCCCTCCTGTTTATCTCCACTAAATAAAGGCAAAAAGCAAAAAAAATTCAAATAAAACTAGGTCAACAGACCTAAGTCAAGTGCAAACATATACTATATATATGTATATATACGTATGATCGGAGTGTTTTTATTCACACCTCCTCTCTTTAATTAGATTAGTGTCTACAAAATGGTGAATATACAGTTTTGCATTTCCCGTCACAACGTTTTTGAATATTATTCCACCACATTTTCATGAATGCAATAAAATGTGCAAATGAGTTGGATCAAAACGCAGCAAATAAACAGTCCCACTCACCCATGCAAACACACCATAACAGGGGCAAAAGCCAATCCAGCCGCTGGCATTACGGAGCAAGATTACAGGCTTGCCGATTCATTTGAGGGAACTGAGGCAGCAATCAGCGCATTGGCCGCCCTATTTCAATAATTGCAAAAGTACTGTATATACAGGCCTTACAACAAGGAAAGGTCCTGTGTTTTATATACTCTTGCGAGCTTACATGCTAGGTGGCTCCCTTGGTTTGCAGCAACTGCGCTAAGCTAAAGCCCAAAAAACACTGCTCCCAAAGCAGGACAACGCCTGGATGGATTTTAACCAGGTTTTAAGTCTGTTTTAAGTCTGGGGGTGACCGAGACTGACT
>JASCQY010145024.1:0-5000 GCA_030264315.1 Sardinella tawilis | reverse complement strand
CAGGCAGCAGTTTCTGCAAGAACTCTGCTTCCTTGTGCTGCACAGTTTTGATGATGAACTCGTCATCGCTGGAGACGTAGAAGAGAGAACCACTGGCTCCAGAATTGGACAACTCAATCAGGGGCTCGTTACACAGGGAGCACTGCAGGAACACACACACACACACACACACACACACACACACACACACACACACACACACAGGGTCAGTCAGGAACACTATACATTGCCATTACACTTAAAACACACTGTATAGAAACACAAAGGGCTGGGACTGGGATAGGTTGATATCCTGATAGGACAGGATTCACCAATAACTTAAATTAATATAATATCAAGGTCTGATTTTAGACATTTAAATCCTGTAATATTTTACAACTACAGCATTGACATAAAAATAAAACAATTATTTATTTTGCACAAACAAGTCACAGCTCAAAGGTCTGAGTGCCCTTAAATACGCATGGATTGTATTTTGACCTAATAACAAAGAAGCAAATTTCCTTGTCAAAAGGTCTAGCAAATGAGGCCCACTGATAGTAAAGGGACTATATTATGTCATGTTATAATCATGCATTTTAGTTTGATGTTGATGGAATGCTGAAGACAAAGGATGAGTACCATGTAGTCATCTGGGCGAATGCCATACATGTCCCTGAAGTAACGAAAGGCAATGGGGGCATAGGTCTTAAAACGGAAGTCCATGTAGTGGTGCGCAGGGGTTAAATTGGTGCCTTCACTAAGGGAAGAGAGAAAGAGAGAGAGCAAGAGAGAGAGAGAGAGAGAGAGGTGAACAGTACAGAGAGATGACAGAAGAGGCAAAGAGAAGTGGGAGGGCAACTTGTTGCAAACAGGTAGTGTGAAACACACCACATTAAATTGACTAGGACGAGGATAACAACAATTGTGCAACACTATAAAGTATCACAGGTCAAACATACTCACACACACACACACACACACACCTGGGGAAGATTATGCTTTCCACCACTTCAAAGTCCTGCATGAGCACGTCTCTCTCCGGCTTCTGGGTAAGGCTGCCCACCGTGTGGGCAATGCCCAGCTGGATGGCACCTCTCAGGGCCGAGGATGGCGTCTATCGGGACAGGACGGGGGGGGGGGGGGACAGAGAGGAGAAGGGATTGACCAAGAAGAAAGAGGAAGAGAGGGACCATGTGAAAATAAGAAGTTGGACAGACCCATGTTCATTCTACTGAATTAAGTGCGACACTCTGAGAGCTTCCTCCTTAGGAATCGGCTGACTCATCAGAAAACCACACCAAAGCCAAACTCCTGCTGCTACTGCTCTCCTCTCAAAGCTCCAGTAAATAGATCAGAGTGCTCTTCTCCTTCCACACTTCCAATTATAACCAGAGACAGCAAATCATAGTGACTGTAGCCTCTATTTATATGTTAACTGGATATGAGGCAGTAATGGAGGAACTTCATTGCGTTTGGAATTCCTTTTTTTATTTATTTACACATTCCATTTTATTTGTCTTGTTTAATCCTAAAATTTCTTTACACCTACCAGTAAGTCTTAACAGGTGTTTAGTTGGTTATTTGAGTGGACATACAGAATATGCTTGAAAATGTGCTATATACTAAACTAACGTATTACAAAGAATGTTTACTCACTTTAATAAAAATAAAAAGTTTGCAGAGGGCCTTCTCCACTACAGCCAGGGAATGTCTATCAGTATATCAGACACTCATAGCCTTACACTCACTTTCCCAGTCAACCACATGACAGTCATTCCACCTTTGCTTGCTGATGCTTCGCAAGATTTGAGCTCTCACCTTTTTGTACGTGGTCTCCCCTGTCGGGTCAATACCTCTGTGGCCAATACTCTTCTTCACAGCATAATGACAATCACACATACATGTACAAACAAACAAATAAACACAAATAAAAAGTGGTTTATACACAGACAGGTGTAAAACAGCATTCAACAGCAAACACCTTTTATACTTCCTTATACTGCTCTGTTGGACAGATGGGCCAGCTGTTTCTACGGCGTACCCAGGTGATGAGTAATAGTTGGGCTAGACTGATTTATTACGTATTCTCTTTCCTTCTTTTTTATTTTTGCTCTTTGTGGTTCTCACCTTAGTTCAGTATGACAGAGAGGTTACCACGGATCATGCGGGGCTTACCTCGTGTGATGCCATTTTTCCAGGCCCACCAGGATCTGGAGCTAAACAAGAGAAAGGGAGGCGAGTGAGTATTTTTCCAGACCGCAGTGTAAGAATACAGACTGATCCACAACTGATCACAGTCCTCGTAACTGAGTCAAAATACAAATAAGACTGGAGGTACGCAAAGGAAAGGTCTTCAAACCTGAGTCAAACTATAAAAAAGCAGACAAAAATGAGGATGTAAGGAAGAAAGACAGAGAGAGGGAGAGATGGAAAGAGAAAAGGAAGGGAGAGAAAGAACAGGAGGGGGGTGGGGTCTGTCTGAATAATCAGGATAGCAAACCATCCAACTTCACCTCCCTGCAGCTTACAGTCGGGCATAAATAAATAAATAAATAACTCAAATTTCAAGCTGGCCTGCAAAACTCATCACGAAAAAAAAAAAAAAAAAACACAAAAAGACAACAACAAAAAAAGGGGAAAAAAACTGCCCTCAGACCGTCACACAAGAGTGGAAAAAATTCTCTCACTCTTTAGAAGTAACACTTAAGCTTTTGGTTTATGAAACCAAAAGCTTCAAGGAAGGCTGACTTTCCAAGATTTGTCAGTCCTTTTCCAGAACTATGGTAGTGAGTCACAACATCAGCAGAGACCAGAGAGGTTTCTACGCCTTCCTGACGTTCAGGAAAGAGAGGAATGCATGCAACAAGCCCTTTGAGGCTCCAGCTGCATTACTGGGTCACAGTGCTGGAAAAGCATGAGAAAGCTATTATGATGATCATCTAGTTTTTCATGCATACCAAGCAGTTTTGATTCTTAACTTTTCATTTTCCTCTGTTTCCCTCAAGAGAGCGATTCAGGAACTGAGACTAAGAGCAAATTCAGACTGACACGACAAGGTCAGGATGATGCACACCTGAAACTACAGTATGCACACAGCACTGCTGTTGTGTTTCACACCAACCCAAGCATACATGTGCACAAGTGAAACACACACACACGTACTGTACACACACACACACACACACACACACAAAGAATGCAGCACCACCTTGACTAGGTTTCACTTTGGCTTCTTTGAAAAAGCCATCTTGATTTCTGAAGTGAAACACACAAACAACACATTCTCTGCAATACAAGAATCAGCACAATAAAACACATCAACATCACTGGTTATTAGTATTATTATTAGTAGTAGTACCGAAATATGTCACATTTGGCCATAACATAGGGCGTGCGCGACACAGACACACACACACACGTCCTGACTACCTCCGCAAAACCATAACCTCCTCCAGAATGGTGTGTGTAGAGCAACTGAAAGGTGAAAGGTGAAAGGTGAAGTTTATTTGAAGGAAAAGGTTGTGAACAGAGTGCAAGCATGCAATTTACATTATTCCAACATACTAAAACTATATTTACCGTCAGTGAGCTCACCTGCGGAGCTCGTCAATCCCTGGGGAAGTGGATCAGCAGTGGCCATGGTCCTACAGGTCAGCTTCTGGTTGCTGCTCCACGAAGTTCCTTGAAGTAAGATAAGGCGCTGCCTGAACTTTTGGCTCAAGGCCTGCAACTATGGAACCTAAAACTCCTCAGCTATCTGTAGCCCTCCAAAGAGCTTCCACGGCTGTCAGACCGGCGAGTCAGCAGAAACGCCTCTGTCATCATATCCCCTACACTCCGCCAAGACAAGACAAATAATCAGCCACACTTAACGGAACTTTATGCCAAAAACACAGTATTCAGCTCGCAATATTCATACTACAAATCTTGCATGACTTACGACTTAAAAAAAAGCGTAAGGTCAGCTTTTACAATCTAACCTACAAGATGATCTGTTGACCAACTTGATTTGATGCTGAAAGTAAAACTAGCAAAAAGTATAACTTGAGTTGCAGGACTGGCAAATACATCTAGAAAGAAACAGATGAACTCGTTTAAATATTATTAGTTGCTTACCCGATGGAAGACAATTTATGAAACTGGTCTTGTAAGTCTGGTTGGCTAATTCCAAGCAAAGTTCACTCGTCTGTGAATGCCTCTGTCAAACCCGATATGATCCTGCTGAGTTGAGCTAATCAAGAAAATGAATTTCAACGAGGCGCCGACGGAAAGGACAGACTCAGGATGAATTTCCGCCAGTAGCCTATATTTTGTCCCCACTCACTGAAGAGCGACGTGTGTGAATACTTCAATACGTGCTTGAATAGTTACTGAACGGCATTCCTAAGACAGACAAAACCGCTCCCTCCACTCTCTCTTTCATGGCTTCTCCCTAGCGCCGTCCGTCCAAAAACGCACCCTGAGAAGACAAGGCAAACGGGCCGGGGTTTAAAGACATACAGCGCCACCTAGCGAGGATAATCTGTACTGTTTAGATATCTACGGAATCATTCTTTCAACGTCTTTTAATCTTACATGGGCAGCATTATAAATCCATGAATAGCCTATTTTTTTAATTATTTATTTCATTATGCCTATTATGACTTTGAGCAGATATCAAACGTCAAAGTGTTTATCAAATATTCCAGATATTCCAAATATCCAAATATTCCAACAATGTTTAGGCCAAATTATGATGTAAAATGTCCATGATTGGATGGATTGCAACAAACATGCAAGTTACTCATTTTTTGTAAAAGCATTTATTTCCAAGAGGATTTATTTACAAGTGGAGCATTTTGGAGCATTATAGCCTACCTGAGAGAAAGTTCATGTCTGAACAAGTCATCTGTCCAAAACTATTACACCCAATGATCTAACCAGGTTTACACAAGCCCAGTGGACAAAGTCAGGGCTGCCAACTTTTCAAAATTCCTTGGAGTGAGAGTTTTGGATTTTTTTTTTTTGTTGTTGGGGAG
>JASCQY010145004.1:0-11878 GCA_030264315.1 Sardinella tawilis | reverse complement strand
TTTCATGATATGCTAATTTTTTGAGATAGGAATTTTTGGTTTTCATGAGCTGTATGCCAAAATCATCATTATTAACACAATAAAAATCCTGAAATATTTCAGTTGGTGTGTAATGAATCTAAAATATATGAAAGTTTAATTTTTATCATTACATTATGGAAAATCATGAACTTTATCACAATTTGCTAATTTTTTGAGAAGGACCTGTATATGTCTGAGAGTTAGCCATGGTTAGTGACACATGGTTGCACACCCCTGAACACAGACACACGTAAACAGACAAACCACACACATACACACACACCTCATACTCTGTTGATCGTGGGAACAAATTGTGTTCTAGATTTTGAACCATAGAGATGTCAGCAACCTCACTTGCTCACTCACACACACACTTACTCTATCCTCTACACACTGTAAAAATAGCATTTATCTGCAAACATAAAGTTCTGCATTCACACACACACACACACACATACACACACACACACACACACACACACACGTATGTCTTTCTAGTCCACCTGTGTGTGTGAGTGTGTGTGTGTGTGTGAATGCAGGACTTTATGTTTGCAGATAAATGCTATTGTGAATGCCAAACTTTCTTTTGCCTGCGGTGTAAGCACATGCATTGCATTGCATTGCATTAGTGTGTGTGTGTGTGTGTGTGTGTGTGTGTGTGTACCCTGTGTCCTGCATCCTGCAGTAGTTTAGCGGCCGTGAGGCCAGCCATGCCGGCTCCCACGATGACCACATGGTGAGATGTGTGTATGGGCGGAAGGCCGGTCTTAGCGGTCTGCAGCAGCTCGATGTAGTCTTTGTCCTCCAGGCAGTCGGCCAGATGCTCCTTTAGGCTGACAGCAGCCGTGGGGCTTGAGCAGAATGCCGTCAGCAACACGGCCACTGCAACTGGACACGAGATGAGATGAGACAAGACAAACCCAATAATCAAAACATGAAAAAAGGCCAATTTTGTAATCTGGCTGAGGGACTTCAATTCACCAAATGTAGGGGTGTTTTAAGGACAGGATTAGCCTGGCACATAGCGCCAATGCTGAAGCCCTACAGAGAAGATTCTAAAGCAGCCAAATAGCCGCAACAGGACCAATCGTCGAGATTTCGGTGTCAACCACTCGTTTGCATCCTGAGCAATACAGAAAACGGGCTTAAAGTGTAAAATACCGAACTATACCTTTAATGTTGTTGAGTGCTGTTGGTAGGTACAGTATATGAGAACGACAGAATTTTGTATAACAGAGACCAAAAGTCAAGGAATAGCGGCCGTTTGAATCGGCTTTGCCATGAACTTTGGAAAAGTTGGACTTTTCTTTGAAAGCAACCTCAACAGGAAATTCACCAAATCTGCATACTGTAAGGTCAGAACAATTTTAGAATGGCAGGAACTCAATTGCTAATCACCTTGGATCTATAAAAGACGCTCCATCAAGGTTTTCACTCCTGCATGTCTGAAGGTTCCTTGGTTGGTTTAGTCAGGTTCCTTATATGTTTTAGTGGGAATTTTTTTGGGATTATATAAATTATGCATTTTTGGAAAGGTTATTGTATAAGGAATCAATGTTTGCATTTTTTTAGATGTCTCTTTTAGATGTCTCTTTTAAAAAATGACCGCCGTAAAACTTTAATTTGTGATATCTCGGGCTTCTGAAAAAGCTGGAATGTTGTTTTAACTGCTAAACCCACATTTTCGGGGTCAGGGAATCCAATAGTGCAAGTTACACTTTACCATATTAACCCATTAATGCATGAATAGGTAAAAAATGACACTGTGTTGTTGTTTTCTTGTAATTTCATTATAATAAGAAGTTGTTTTCCTTCCATATTCCATTTTACTATACAAAACTATGTTTTTTTCATCATCCTATTGCAATACATACAATGAGGTAGTGTCATATTGATTTAGTGCAGATGATTCAGCAAAATAGCATTTCATTCAGTCTGTGCCAACTATGGAAACTCTGCAAGTGTCTGTGAAACTGGTAGGCAGACGATATTATCAACATAGATAATCAACATGGACTGTTTTCTTGTCAGTATCGGAGGGCACTTCCTGGAGCATCACAAGTTCAGATAAGGTCAGAAAATGGTTTACGCTTTAATCGCTTTAATCAATATTCTCACGCTTCATTAATAATCAAACATCCAATCCATAAATGAAGACTTCAGCGTGTGAATCTGACTTTATAGACACTGTTATACAATGCTGTGATGCTTTGTTGAAGATTTACAGAATTGGATTTCATTTTAAATTTACATACAGTAAATTCATTAGTTTCATTATGGTCATTTCTTGAATTACTAAATGTTCCTGAATTGTGACGTCTGCGTCCTCCCCTGATTTCGAGATGATGAAAATCACACAGAACTCATGACTGCCTTGTGCTCAAAAGCAGAACTTCTGCAAATGTGTGAGCCATCCGTAAACCAGAACTTCACTAATTCAACTCTGTGTGAGTGGCTTTACCTCGACTGACCCTCATAGACACCAAGCTTACTTAAACTCCATGCAGTGCAGGCATGAAGATGTTGCTCTACAATGAGGGCTGAACACAGTGCACATGCAAACCCACCTTACAACAATAGTAGATACTATTGTCTATCCACCTTACAACAATAGTAGATACTGTAAATAGCTGAAAACTCAAATCATTGCCTAAATAAAAGGCCCACAACATTGAAGCCCAAATACTCACGCAATTTCCCTGTCCCCAGCTGAGTAGGCCTACCCATTCCACTTGGCACACTTTTCCTGGTCTGCTCTTTGTTTCATGAGGAGGGAGAAGAGAAACAAATACTCAGTCTGGAAACTCCTTGGGCTTGACATTAACTTTTTAGCTCACTGGCCACTGTGGCTAGTGGCCGTCCTGAGTCAAAAGACATTCAGACTTTTCACTAGCCACAATTTTGTTGCCAGGAAATCAGTTTTTGCCAATGTCAAGCCCTGCCAGACCTCTGAATCAGGCCATCTTACAAACATCAGAATGAAATTTTATATTTAAATCTCTCACAGTTATTGGGTAGCATTTTTTTTATTATTATATATTTTAAAATTGTTCATAGACAGCGTCAAAGACAATGTTACGATTTGAACCTAAGGCCTACCATTTTTTTAGTATAGACAGCAGTAGCATATTATTTGTGGTAACGCATCAAGTTATGGCCCGTAAAATACTGGGTATGGAGTAGGTAAGAACAATATAACAAAGAGTCATAAAAATATACAGAAGCTTGTGTGCAATGTTTGCATGATTACAAACTTAAAGGACAAGTTTGGTGTGAATCAATCCAAAGCCCTGTTGTTCAAGGTCACTGAATGCTGTCTTTAGGAAAAAGAACAAAAATAATTGATGCAACATAAGCCAAATAGTGAACCAGCAAATTACACTGAGTAAATGAGGCATAGTGACTTACTTTCAGTTTCATTTCGCTATGCCCCATTCACTTAACAACAGTTGTTGGTTAGTTTCTTGGTCTTGGTTGCATCAAAAGTTCTGATTCTTTTTGCTACAGACAGTATTGAGTCACCTCTAATAACAGGGCTATGGATTGATTCACACCAAACTTCTCTTTAAGTAAGAATCAGGCAAGTTGTGAGTATAAAGCAAAGAGAACGCTCTGTTGCCTAGACTACTGCTGAAGAGATCTGAAATTGTAGGAACAGCACCTGAAACTGTATTAAAAGTGAGTGCTATGTAATGGATACCAGCTAGCCAAGCAGCAAGAGCAGAATGTAAGTAAAGCTCCCCTCCCGAGAGCGCCCTAGTCAGTTAACTGTGAGCCTGGGTTTTGGGCGTTTAACTCCTGACCCAAGGTTGCGGTATTGTTGTGAGGTCGCAGGTTGAGTCCCGGGCTAGACATGCAAAAGATGACCTCTGTTACAGCTATCTATTGGTCGGATGTTCATAGATTCATCAAAAATGTGTTAAATAGACGTGCCTACTGTATAACAGGGGTGAAATGTTTTTTTTTAATTAGCCCACGGTTAAAATGAATGCCTGCTTTATAGAATGCAATATCGGACAGATTAAGCAGATAACTTTCAGTTTGTGTTATTCCAGTCTACTTATACAGCAAGTACTCTATCATTTATCCCTTGATACTCTTTGTTACATTGATCTTACCCACTCCTTACCTACAGAAGTACTTCAACGGCTGTAATTTAAAGCAGTAACTTATTTTGGTTTTAGTTTGTATTATTGTACAGTAACTCTTTTGACATTTTAATTTAAGTAATTTATTGGCAATTTTCAGCCTTATATGTGGAGTGTTTCCCCTGCAGTGACCGGCGGTGAACTTGAAGGATCTGTGCAGTATTGGACTATGAACACTAACACCAGCTTTAATACTGTAGTTATTCCTAAACAAAGTTGAGCACTAAAGCAATTAAATGATTTCCTGTTCAGCTCAACATTCTCGTTACTTGAGTTTGGTCAACACATACAGTACCCATCCCCATACCCTGATACTCCAGCCTAATACCACAGGTGCTACAGCTCTCTTATAAGAAAATACCAGATTCTTACCTTTCAAGGAGCTTAAACGTCAAACCTGATCACGCAGTGATCGGATGTGCTATTGCATCCTCTTATAGCACCTCACTGCAACGCTGGAATTTCTTCTCACCTGACTGCCTCACCGCGAAAAGCCTGACACCCCCATCTTTTTTTTTTTTTTTTTGCTATTTAGTTTTGGTTTCATTATCCACTACCTCACGCAGATGGGGCCTCTGGGGATAGCTAGTAGTGTAGTTGTGTCTCACAAACTGTGCCAAGAATGCAGAGGGCATGAGGGGACATGTGGGTCTTTACAGGAAGTTTTGTTTCTTTTTTTTTTTTTTTTTTTTAAAGGCTTTCAATATCAGGTCTGCCCGCAGTGCCAGGATGTGGTTTTGCAACAGGTTTTGAGCTGTGACAGAGCATTGTCAGAGATCTCAGTTCTTCAATTAGACACAGGGCAATATGGGCTGTGTAGGATTCAAATCATTAGAATATTGTCAAAAAGTTAATTAACTTTAGTAATTCAAGGTAAAAAGTGAAACTTGTATGTTATAGATCAGTGGTTCCCAAACAGTGGGTCGGCAGAGATTTAATGTGGGTCACATTATCATAATTATACTGTACTATGTTATATAGGCTATATAGGCTGTTCATACTCATATGTCATATGAATATTAATATAAGGATGTACTTAAAGAAATTAACAGTAGGTAACATTCATTTGTATAGGCTGCAAGTTTCACATGGGTGAAAAATCTAAGAAAAATTGGGTCGTAATGATTTGTCAAATACTTGGAAATTTTAAAGCACTTTGTATTTCTCTCCAATGACGAGCTTTATGGTCAAACCCTGAGTACATGGACTTGAACAGGCAACTCAAACCATAGACTAGAAATCAAGTCCACTAGCAAAGGAGCTAAACCTCTAGGGGTCATAGTTTCTCTCACAACTCTCTTTAGGTGTCAGGAGGGAGGATAAGTAGCTAATGTACACACTGTGACCAGCCGACTACCAGTACCACTAACCCTACCATTACATTAGCAGTGAGGACATGTTGAGTCCTACAAGCTTACACCGGGACAAACTGATGCTCATGAAGACTGTCGCCATCTAGTGGTGATCTGTGAAAGGTATTATTTGCGTTCTCTCAAATGACCGTCAATGTGCTGAGGTGCACAAGTTGGACTTTTTCTGATCTTCGGTTCTCCGTCCCATCCCTAAAATTAGCAGCACACCTCAGCCAGGTGACTGACCTACCTGCTGAAATCATCTGTTATGAAAGCTCTGACAACTTTTGGTAGTAGACTGTTACGCCCCTCTGTGCTCCCCCTGCACTGCCTGCAGTACCTGCGCCAGCCATGTGGGACTGTGCGATGTGAACCTGCAGGGGTGGAGTCAGTCAGTGGCAATTGATGGCGCCGGTGTGGACATATAAACCCACATTCTACATCCTGTGGCAGTTTTTTTTCCCGTTCCTCCTTCATTTTTTTTTTTTTTTTACTGACACCCTTTTTGAACACACACCTTGCAAACAAACACTCCTACTCATTTACACTTCACTCATTTTCATTCATACACTGAAACCCCTTAGAGATTATTTTTCACTATTTAAATAAATACATTTTGTTAAGTTTGAACTCGCCAGTTTTTCTTCTTTTATGCTGCGTCTTTGACGAGCTGGGACGTAACATAAAATTGAGTGCTCTCCGGGATTTTAGTTTTTTCCCTTTTTTTCAGTGTGGGTCATCTTCGTTCATTCGTCACTAAAGGTTAAGACTATAACCCCGGTTCTCTGATACATTGAGTGGAGAGATCCACCTATGGAGGGACATCCGTACCCTCAGCAGAAGCAACCAACTGCACCAAGTCTGGCTTGACAGACAACAGCGCGCATCTGATGCCACGGAAGCCCCGCCCCCGCGGACCGTGGTATAAAGGATGAGGCGGCGCTGCATCTAATCAGTAGACAAATTCGCTTCTCGTGAAGCAAATGGGGCCATCTCGGTGGATCTCTCCACTCAATGTATCAGAGAACCGGAGTTATAGTCATAACCTTTAGTTCTCGTGTTATAGTCATAACCTTTAGTTCTCTTTCAATATCTCGTGTTCGAGATCCACCTATGGGAGAGATCTGGACAGTTCCCTGATTGCCCAAACCTAATGTGCCTGTCAGCCTCGGAAGGTCCCTCCGCCATAGCGGAGTGGTGCCAGACTCATCCTACGTATAAACACACATAAGGTCCCATAAGCGGGTAGCTAGAAGGGGTGTGTCTGAGATTAATTGTCGCGTAGTCATATAGTCTCACTATGACTCGAGGGACATGACAATTAAGAGTGAACATGAACAGGAGGGAAGTATAACAAATCTTAAAGATACTTATGATTTCATTTCCAAATTACAAGGTAGCCTATTCAAGTACCCCAGGACACCTTTTTGTTTACAGTCGATATTACATCTCTTTATACGAATATTGATACAGACTTGGGTCTCCAAGGAGTGAAGGAAGCAATCCAGCTGCCCCCAGACATTAATCGTCCAGATGATGCCATTCTTCAATTGCAGAAATTACTCAGAAATTACTTTTTCTTTAACGGTAATTATTATTTACAGATTTATGGTACAGCCATGGGCAAAACTTTTGCGCCCCTCTTATGCCAACATTTATATGGCGAATTGGGAGAACGGCGTATTCAAAAAATGTTCAAAGCACCCTTTAGTTTATTACAGGTATTTGGTCTCTGGTCTTTTGGGGTGGCAGCTTTTGAGGAGTTTGTTAAAATTTGTAAAATTTTGAATAATCATCACAAAGCAATTAAAGTAACAAGTAATCTTCAGTCAAGATAAAATTGAATTTTTGGACACGGAGGTCTTTTTTGTGGAAAGGGAGGGTTCCAAACACTTGGCCACTAGAGTTTATTTCAAGAGTACAGATACGCATGCGTTATTACATAAATCCTCTTACCATCCTAAACATACATTTAGAGGTATTGCTTCGTCGTATTTGTACTTTTGAATGCGATGTGGAGCAAGCCACTCTGACACTTTTTGCAGCTTTGAGAAAGCATGGCTACTCCCGGAGATTCTTGAGGAGCATTAAAGCCCAGGTCAGACTCTCTTTTCGGGCTCCACTGCAGGACAATAATTCTAATCTTTTGCCATTTGTACAAACTTTCCATCAAGGGTTGCCAATTGGAACAGACAAATCAAGGAGAATTTTACTCAATTACAAAATCAAACCCCACAAGTGCAGGACTTTCGTCTTATTGCAGCATATCGCCGGAATAAAAACCTTAAAGATGTGCTTATACGCACCAGACTTGATCGCCCCCCTCGTGAGAGAGGTCCATTTCTAACCACCCACTTTCTCACTAATTCCTTTACAGGTAAGGGGGTGTCCATTATGTCTCAAACTCAACCTGACACACCTAATGTCATTTATGCGATTAAATGCATGTCCTGTCATATCTTGTATATAGGCGAAACTAAATCTTCCATGAGGGTCCGACTAAAACAACATTTGTACTATATTCGAATTAAGAAAGATCGCCTCTTTTATAACCATTTTCAAATGCATTCCATAGAACATCTCAAGATCACTGGCCTCAAATCTGATCTCTCTTGGTCCAAACAGCAAAGACTCCATTTGGAAAGAAATTGGACACTAAAACTTAATACAATCTCTCCTTGGGGGTTAAATGAAAAGTGGTAAGAACTCAATCTTGCAAATGTTCAATTCTGACTGTTTTTTCCAAGAAAAAAAAGGGGCAATTGTGACTTTATTAACATGTCGTAAATTGGTTATTAACATGTTATTATACATCTGCTAGTATTGTGTCTTTTTTCTCAAATTTTTTCCCTCAATAAAGCGATCCTTTGTCTGGCTCATCTTGTCTCGTCATCCTCTCTTGTGGTCTTAGATTGGTTTTGGTCTCTTGAAAAGATTGAAAATAACTGAGTTTTGGAGTGTGTAAGAGTTCTTAACTTACTATAATGTACTATGGTGGGACCTTACAATACAAAAAAAAAAAAAGAGAGAGACGGGCCGAACGGGAGCCGAGGGGCTGGGGGGCGGCCTAGAGAACCACCAGGGCGGCTGGTTGCCGGAGGCTGATGGTCTGGAGGTCGGCCGGGACGGGGACCCATCGGCTGGAGATGCTTGGGAGCAGCACTGGCCGCGGGGCTGAAACCGGGACCAGGAGTTGGAGCTGGGCTGGACTCGGGAGCTGGAGTTGGAGCTGGGGTGAGTGCTGGAGAGTCTGGGAGCGTTAAGGGGGACGCCCAGCCCCTCGGCTCCCGTCCGGCCCATCTCCGGGTCGACCTCCAGATCCCCGGCCTCCGTCATCACGGCACCCTGGCCGTGCTCCGGGCCGACCTCCAGACTCTCAGCTTCCGTCTGCCCGGCGTCTCGGTGGTCCTCCCGGCTGACCCCCAGACCCTTGGCTCCTGTCTGCCCGCCGTTACGGTGGTCCTCCCGGCCGATCTCCAGACCCTCAGCTCCTATCCATCCAGCCTCCTGGTCTTCCCCTGGGCCGACCTCCTGATCCTCTGCTCCCGTCCAGGCGGCCCCCTGATCCCCCTCCCGGCCGCCCTCCTGACCCACCTTCCCTTACCCTAACGGAGCCAGACCCGCTTTTTGTAAAGGAGAGTTTATATCTTTGCCAAGGAGATGGGCAGTCTGTCTCGGTCTGAGAGTAAACTATGCCATTGAAACGGGGGGGGGACGTACAGCAAATTGAAGCCTGTGGCCCTTCTCTATCGTCCTGAGCACCCAGTTAATGTGGCGAAAAGGCTGACCGATGGGCTCCAGCAGAGTGTGGGGGCACATCTGAGCGCGTGGAGCGGGTAGAGTCAATGTTCGCGCAACGTCAGCCTCTGACGGTGGTGTCACCGACGGGCGCTCCTTCATCGAAATAGGAGAGCATGGAGCGTGTGGGGCCAGATATCCCTTGAGTACCACATTGGCGCCCTCCGGCGGACGGACCGTGAGCTGCGGTCGCTCATAATTTCTGGCATCAGAATTATTTGACTCATTTTCAAACAATCCAGGGCCGTAGCCTTTATTGAGATTGAGTGAGTGGTGTGGTGCGTTCTTGCCTGCCGCTGCCATGAAAGACAACTTGCCCCAAGGCTTCGCCTGTTGTTGGGGCTGATGTTGCTGTTGCCTAGGCTGTTTGCCACGTGGCTTGTTGGGTCTATTCGCCAGCTGGTGTGGGCGGTTAGCGGGAGGCAGAGCTGTTCAGGAATCTCTCTCAAAATTATTAGAAAGTAAATAAATAAAACAAGCCTTCAAAATGACAGAACCGGTTTACAAAACAGTGAGGTAAAACAAGACAAGCATCAGGAAAATCTACCTTTAACTGTATGCTACTGTATGCTAATAGGTAACCCTATGCGACTGAGATAACTCAGAAAGGCTGATCAGACAGGGCATACATAGCTATCAATTAAACACAGTAGAAAACACGTAGGAAGAAAACACTGTCAAAGTAACAAAAGAATGCAAAACATGCACGCTGTTGGGGCCCTGTGGTGCACAGATAGGCGGCTCTCTGAGCCGCAGGCAAAAGCCAGCAACCACTGAAATTGCCCCTCCGAGTCGCTCCAGGACACAAGACAACGTGTGTGTGTGTGCGTGTCAGTGTAAGTGTGGTTCCCGGTACTCACGATCCCCCGTTCAGGCTGGGCAAATCACTCACAGCAGATCAGTGTGGGGTAGCCCCCCCTCAGTTGTCCTCCAGGCTAGGCGTTATCGGATGCAGCTCGAGGTGTTTCTCAGCCCTCAACCTCAGAAGACAGGCAGGAAGCAGCAGGAGATGCTCGGTGGTGGTTCAAGTCCTCCGTTGGGCCCAGCAACGGAATTAAGACCAAAGCCCCTCGGGAGACTAGCAGGCCGAGCAGCAGCAACAAGTTATTAGCCACAACAGCTAGCCACTAAACTAGCCGCCGATTAACTAGCTACACTGCTACTAGTGTCTACACAGACACTGTGAACAGAATAATAAAATAAAACGCTTAACAGCAATGCTGAAACTTTCCCGCAGATGACCAAACAGTAAATTGAGTGCCCCAGTGACTTCCGTTTTACTTTCACTACATGGGACCTCAAAAATGATAGTACTCACCATATATTGCTATGGCGGTATTATAACTATTTTTTGGTTCCGTATGAATTGTACCATGAATGGGACATAGGCCTATGATTTTTTTTTTTTAAAAATATTTTTTCATACGAAGAAAACCACGATTCACAGCGAAGAAGTTTGATGTACATTCATTTGTTAGACGCTGCATTGTGAACTACAGCTCTTAGTTGCTCTCGACGCAAATACGTCACCGCTGACATTGTGAAACGAAAACGACAGAAACAAAAGGAGGAACAGCCGTTGCTGCTGGAATGTGCACACTGAGGTGCAAAACACACCGGCATCTTTGTTATAAATTTATCTAGCATAGATCGGCATTGGGGAACGGGTGATGTGACGTCAACAGCGCGACATACTCTTTCTCATTTTTGTTTTCGCTACAGCTTTTATCTGAACAGTACAACAAACGGTAAAACGTTTTACATGAAAAAACACCATTTTATTCCACAGACAACATATTTCATATCAGGGACATACAACGCCTGGGACCAGAAAATAGCTACTTTAGTCTCATTGAAACACATTCATTTTTTGCGAGCTCAGAGGTCCTATGAAATCGAGCAGGGACACTCTATAAGTCTTAAAGGCCGTATAAACTGGCACTGAAATGGAGCAGCAAAGTATGGGACCTCCTGCAGCTGGATCTGAACCGGACCGCACGAGAACTGCTCTCGTGAGGAGATGGAATCTTCAGGTGCCTCGCCAGTTCGCGGGCATCAAACATTTACACATTACCATTGGTCATTAACAAAATTCAAATAAAAACATACAGCAGGAATACATGTGATTGGACTATACATTTTTTGACATTAGAACAGTGAAATAGATCAAGATACAAGACATTATGGTAAATGGAGTTAATTTTAAAATACAATACAATGAACAGTATCAAGTATTAATGGCCTCATTTTAGAGGTCCTTACAGATGTATGATGTATCCGACGTTGCTCCTCCAGAAGTGACATCTCCTCCGGGTACTGAAAAAAAAATCTGTGCTGCAAATGCTTTAACCAGTCATATCACTGTAAAGCTTATGATGTGATGTTTATCAGGATTTTTTTCAGTAATAAAATACATCACTGTACGGCAAAGATATTATACTTGATGCCATCCATACTCAAAAACTGCCATTAGAAAGCATTGTATAGATACAGACGGCAAGTCAGGACAACCCCCCGTTACGCCCACAAAATCGTTCCCCCAAGGCTACCTGAGGCTAA